>CAUZXS010006011.1:90000-105000 GCA_963585895.1 Sepioteuthis lessoniana
GGTACTATTTAACCCATAGCTGAGAGGATAAGGGGGTTCATAACTTTCCTAAGGGTATTTGCCCGAAAGTGAACGTAATAGCGCGACTGGAGTACGAACTCGCTTACTACGATTCCGCATTCCATCGCTTTAACCATTACACCACGAGGACATCCCACTTCTTTTTTTTTAACTACTTTACGGATCTTTAAAAAAAATTTTTTAAAGATTTCAAATTTTTCCAGGGTTACGTCAGTTATTCTAGATTTACAGTGAAAATTACTCATATCAAGGAAACACATTTAGTTGGCGGGCGGGGGAGGGCTTTTTTATCGATTTCCTTCGTATGTCATACACATATCCTGTTTTGTGTACTCAATGGAATCGCTTATAGTACTTTAAGAATTTTCAATTAACCATTCGTCTTTCTATTTAATTATTTAGGGAATCAACGAAATAGTATTACAGCTGTTCTTCTACAATTATTGTATTTTCATTAAATAACCCATAAAGGTTTATATGCAGTTAAATAACGCTGTATTTATTAATTTGTTTGATTATTTTTTCCTTTTGAGCACATCGCTATGTTATGTTTATCGTAATAATGTTCGTCTAACAAAACTAATTACCGTTTAGTATATCCTGAATTATACGTATTTCTTTAGTTATCTACTAATCTATAGTATTTAGGCTTCTGCTATTCACCTGATGCAATGTTGCCCTGTCTCGGTACAGGCTTAGACAAAACTTTTGGCAATAAAGACCTAATAATATCAGTTTTGCGGGTAGAGTGTTCAACCAATGGTCGAGGAAACCAGGATTCAAGCGCAAATCGAGTCATACAAAAGACTCAAATAATGATACTTGATACTTAATGTTTAAAACTCAGCATTTTGAGGTACGTATCGAGATTAAAGTGGAGCAATCCAGAGAAAGAAGTAGCACCCTTCCCTTACCTTGGTGTGATAGCTATTAAAATGAGAGCCTTCGGGTCAATCTTTACTAAGGTTGCCAACTTTACTTATGTTAGGTGCAAAAACAGGTTTCCTAAAGGAGTCCATATAAAATCCTACGAATGAATGCTATTTTGGCACTGTGGATAAAAGCATTGGTTCCACAGGAGGGTTGAGATTTAGTTATTTGCATTTTCAAATTCTTTTATTTACAGGAGGGTTGAGATTTAGTTATTGGCATTTTCAAATCCTTTTATTTACATAAGAGTAAAAAAATTGTAGGATCGTTTGTTGATTTGCTAGATATCATACACATTGTTGAATGCTTGATAAGGAATGATGGCCATTAGTAATGTGTCATTCACATACAGCCCGTTCACAACAAAAGAGTTATTTAAATGAACGAGCGAGAGGGCTCTGGGCAAAATGATCCTGATGTTTTCGGAGTCATTAAAGACGCATAGAATCAGATTTTTACGAAAGAAAATATTGGGGAAAAAATCTTATTTACAACAAAAATTATAATTTTAAGAAAACACTGACTTCTAAAATATTCCTTTTTATAATAGGTTATAAGATGAATTTAGATAGAAAGATTAGGTGATTATAAGAATACAGATATAAATCTAAAGAAAGAAAGAAAATAATGAATAACTATAATTTTAATATACACTGACAAGAATCTTAATCCTAATCCATGGTAACTGATGTTTAATGAATAAAATTAAGATTAGATAATTCTTAACGAATAAATCGGCTCTAACCTGATCTTCTCTTGTTAAGTCGGCTTATGTATTACCAGGCATTTGATGGTCTAGGTGCTATCATTTGATTCAATATTTTATTCATATTAACTTTTCTGTATTTTGTAGATACTTTCACGTTGGAATTCTGTAATTACTTTAACTTTGAAAGCAAAAGGCAAAAAAAAAAAAAGAAATAAACATTTTTCATCATGAATCCATTTAGACTAAGAAAAAATATCCAGTTGGACTTTTATGTTTTGTAATTCAATATTTAATCAATTTTTCTTTTTTCTTGGTTTTAATTACATATCAACCTTAGTGGGTAATTTAATGTTAACGCAATCCTCGTTGAAAAACAATTGCTGTAGTGTTTAAGCCATAAGGGGATAATTTATACAGAGGTGAATGAAAATCAAATTTAGTTTCAACGGGTCCATCAAGTAAAAACTGAAAATGTTTTGGTTTACAAAATAACTTAACTACTTATGAAAAAAATCCTTTGGGGCGTATTTATTTACGATCAAACTGTACATAAGCTAATTAGCCGTGCACACATCTTCAGTTAAATCTAACATTTGTAGGCTGAAAATTCTCATAATGAGGTCATGTCTGCCGCTGATAAATTTTTTGACCAATCACTGCTATAGTCACATTCCATAAGAAGACTTTTCTGTCGACTCTCGTGAGTTTTTAAATCAGTCGACTATTATATGCAGGAGAAGGTGGAATGACAAGTTATCGTAAACGTGCCGTCTAAAAAACAAATGTAGATTTGATATCATAGTAGACACTTTCAGATGCGATAAAAACTTGTAACTTGATCCCTAGAGTTGAAAATAATCAGTCTCAAAAGCAAGTTTTTCACATGTTGCTTCGAGAAGAAAAAAAAACTAAATTTTGGATTGATTTATTTGGTTCCTTTGTTTAAAGACATCTAAATCTTTGTATTACATAGCCATGATATGACAACCCGAAACGTACATAGAATTTTCATAACATATATACATAGAACATAGGAATCTCGAAACACGAAAAAACACTTACGACTTCTTAGTTCAGGTACGAAACTTTTTATTACCTTTGAGTTTAAAGGTTCTTCGACATAAGGAGAGAGATACACATTCTTTCTATTCTGGCTTTTTCATCTGCCCCCCACCATCTCGTGCGGCGCCCGTAGCGCGCAAATTTGTCTGGCCTCTGCGAGCCCCGAAAGTCAACTGTCTTCTTCCGATCCAGGAACTCAACTAACTGACTTTTTCAAAATCCCCAAAATCCTCCGCGCGCTTCTGGTGCGTGACGTCACGCACCGTCAATCTGTAGCCCCGCTCCCCATCCGGGCTATTGTGACATCTCTGACTGACACATCCGTTCCGCCCCCGCGCGTGAACACCTGCGTTAATGTTGCACCTAAGTAACACATACACTGAGCCGAAAGGTTCTCAGCCTAACTAAACCCAAAGGCATAAAACAAAATCCCTCGGCCATTATATTACATTCGTGATTTATTTGATGCCAACACCATTATCAAACCTATTGCTGGGGGAGATAAGGGGTATTGTACCTCACCCAAGGGTAATAGTCCGAAAGTGAACCTCATATTGTTACTTGAGTTCGAACTCACTTACCATGATGTCGCTGTCCAGCACTTTAGCCGCTACACCTCAGGGATTCTGCCTTAAAATGGATTCTCCCGAAGCCTCCCGAAAAAGACTTCTGCTTTTCAACACTAGTGATTCTATTCAATATTACTCCTTCCTTTACCCACCGTAAAATGGTTACAGTTATTGCTATTTAACATAATTCTATTTAACATCAGTCATTTGTTTGCACACGGTTAAATGCTCAAATGCGTGTGCATATATATATATATATATATATATATATATATATATATATGTGCGTTCGTATAAATTCGTACGAATATATATATAGTCCAATAGGAATATCATTTTTATCATTCAGGGTTTTCGGACTCTCGTCTTCATCTTTATTGTAATATTCACAACGTTTCGGTCGATATATCCACTGTCCTTTTTCAGATGTTTCAGGATATATCGGCCGAAACGTAATAAAGAGAGATGAAAATATTCCGGAAACCCTGAATGATAAAAATCATGAAGCTTCATCACAGAAATTCAGACAACTAAGAATGTCATTTGTTTTGTCGCATTGTTTCTACCCCAAATGATGTTTCCCTTTTTTTTTTTTTCGATGGATGTTCATAATAAACGAAAAGAATTCCCGGAATAACACGAAAAAAGACGGTAAAATATGCAGGTTGTTGATATAGACTAAAGCACAAATCTTTTTTTTTTTTTTGGATTAACGAAGCGGATACCTTTAACTGTAATATTGTTATCTATATGAGTTGGTTGTTTGTAAGAAACAATATATCTTATGCAGACTTATTCGAGTTTACTTTTCTTTCTTTCAACTTTGCAGGTTTTCTACTCACAGTCGGAAACTGTTTTTATTATTTTTATGCCATTTTGTTTTCTGGTTCCAATCGATAGAATCGTGACGGAAAGAGATTCACCTAGGCTGGGTCTATTGATTTAAGTAAAAGAAGTCGCACTTCAATTATCTGAGATTTATCGATTTTAGGGGATGTTTTGGTCGAAGAATTGATATTGACTATATTGATCGATCAATAATAAGTAGATATAACATCAGAAGTTCTATTGGTTTTACAAACTTTCAGAAAAATTTTATACAGTGTGTTTTGAATTTTTTCTTCCTTGTCAGGTGCCATTTTGTCTAATCCAACGAAAAAGTCATATTTTCGAATTAGAATTTAACAAACACAAACAAAATTTAAAAAAAGAAATACATTAATTAAAAACTTCAAAAAAGATTAATGGAAAATCAATCTAATCATTCAGAATCGATGTGCATGCAGGAAGTTGATTTGTAAATCAAATACGTATTTTAATTCGCAAGCGACAACGTAGAAAGCCATTTCGAACCGAATTCTCTCTTTTCTGTTCATTCTTGGACCCTTTGAAATTGTATGAACCTACTATTTCCACGGCTATGTTTTAAATCGTACCATAGCAGTTCTACGATAATGGCTTTAACCCACGAACGTTGATATACCATTAATACAAAGTAACCTTTAAAAAGTACCAACCTAAACACCCATCTATCGTCCGTATGTGTGGATTTTTCAGTTTTGAATATCGATATAGTGTCAGCTACTTTATGCTAAAAACGTATTGAATGGTACGAAAAATTGAAAAGATTGAATAAATTTGGGGGCAAAAAATACGATAGCGGAAGAAGCGGAAGAAGGTGAAAGTAAAAAGAAAAGAGGAAAGATAGAGAAAGTCTTTTCAAAAACCATATTGCTAATTTTTACGGCATATCAACCAGTCTAGGATTATTTTATTTCGTGATGTAAAGGAATGGTGTACATCATATCTTAATACTTACATATGTTTGTGTTGGTTCTTAAGGGATATTTTTTGCACATGGTCCTATCGTATACTAATAATTTTTAAACGAATCTATTTGGCGCATTGATAGGTAGTCCGGTTGCCTGGGGTATAAAATATACCATCAGCATCTCAGAAAAAGGGTAAAACTCCTCCAACGCGTGTCCTGAAAATCCGAAGAAACTATCTGAAGGAAAGGCTCTCGACCTGGAGCTTTGGGTAATGCAAGGTACTCCTTCATTGCCATTAATCAGGGATCCACTCAGTCTCAGATAGTTAGTCCCTGGTAGGTTCCCAAATCTCGGACAAATAGAACTATTTACAACATTGGAAATTATTTAAGTGTGGCAAAAAACAAAACTATTAATGTTAGACAGCAACACTTGGAACTATTTAAGTGAATACCAGCAAATTATCTCTGGCTCTTGTAAAAGTTATTACCAACAAGCTATTCGTTTACAAATTACATATATTTAATATATACGTATAAACACTTTTTGACATTGAATAATCTTCAAAGGATGATATGCCGTAAAATTAAAAAAAAAACAAAAAAAAAAACCCAAATAGAACCGTTCAATCATTTTCCATAGATTTTTCCAAACATTTAACTGTGTGCAAACAAATAAGATCTGGACGGTTTTAAAATGTTACCTACGAACTATTTACAGAAAAATCGTGTATAAAAACGGGATTTGACGTTGAATAACAAATAAGGATTTATTATATATTAAACCAAATAAATTAACAATAGGTGGGACCCTAACATATACTACATATCCTGCTCAAAGTAGACCTGGGAGTAATGGCAATGTGAGGGTACTCCACACTGTGTAGATCTCTAGAACTGGAACCTCAATTCCAGAGAAAGTTTTTTTTGTCATACCCAGGACACCATTATCTGGGGGAGGTATCTGCCACCACTGCAAGCCATTCAGTCAGTTTATTCTAAGTCCCAGTGAGAAGGCTTCCCAATCCTTAAGGTCCCTTTCCTATGCCATATAATAATAAATGCACAGCAGGATACAAAATTTGTAGATCACAGGAAAAGATCAATCGCTTAATGTACATGGATGATATCAAACTATTTGCAAAAAATGAAAAATAACTGGAAACTTTAATAGAAGCAATTAGAATATACAGTCAGGACATAGGAATGGAATTTGGCATAGAAAAATTGACATGCTTGTAATGAAAAGTGGCAAATGACATCTAACTGATGGAATGGAACTACCAAATCAAGACAAGATTAGAATGCTCAAAGAAAAGGAAACCTAAAAATACTTGGGCATCTTGGAGGCTGACACCATCAAACAAGTGGAAATGAAAGACAAAATTGAAAATGAATATCTCAGGAGAACAAGAAAACTACTCGAAACAAAACTGTCTTGCCTAAACCTAATCAAAGGAATAAATACCTGGGCTGTAGTCTTCGTTAGATATTCCAGACCCTTTCTGAAGGGGACCAGAGATGAACTTAAACAAATGGACCAAAGAACAAGAAAACTAATGACCATGCATAAGGCATTACATCGCAGAGACGACGTTGACGGACTATATGTATCAAGAAAAAACAGAGGAAGAGGACTTGCCAGCAGTAAAGACAGCGTTGTCGCATCGATACAACGACTCGAAGACTGCATAGAAAAACACGAAGGAGGACTGATTACAGCCATCAGAAACTATACTGACGACACAATGGACAACAATTTTACAATTTGGAAACAAAAATGGGAAGGAAAACAACTCTATGGGCATTTAAAAACGACTAATGAACAACATCTCAGAAGAGAAAACCTGGACCAGGCTAAAAAAAGGAAATTTGAAGTGAGAAACAGAACCTCTCCTAATAGCAGCACAAAACAACACCGTAAGAAACTATCATATCAAAGCGAGAATAGATAAGATCCAGAAATATTGCAAATGTACGTTATGCTGTGACAGAGAGGAAATGATTAATCACATAAAAAGCGAATGCAGCAAATTAGCAGAAAATGAGTATAAGACAAGACACGACTGAGTCGGTAATATGATCCACTGGGATATGTGCAAGAAATTTAATTTTCACCATACGAACGAAAAGAATATGCACAACCCAGCACCTGTCCTAGAAAATGACACACATAAACTCCTATGGGACTTTGACATACACACGGATCACCTAATCTCAGTCAGAAGAGCAGACCTAATAATAATCAACAAAAAAAAAAAAAAAAAGAAAAAGAGAACTTGCAAAATTGTCGTTTTTGCTGTCCCGGCTGACCACAGAATAAAACTGAAAGAATGTGAAAAGAATGATAAGTACCTCGACCTTGTTAGGGATTGAAAAAAAACTATGTAACATAATGGCTACAATTATACCAGTTGAGATACTGTAACATAATGGCTACAATTATACCAGTTGAGATACTGTAACTAAAGGATTACTAAAGGGACTGGAGGACTTGGAAGTTGACGGACGAGTGGAAACCATCCAAACTACAGCATTATTGGGAACGGCCAGAATAATGAGAAAACTTGCTGTCACTTAAACTACAGTGAAAGACCCTCAGCAAACGCTGATATGAAAAACTCTCATGACTAAACAACAACAACAACAACAAATCAAAAATCGGAAGAAAAATGACTCTCTGGGTGATTTAGGCGGATAACAAACAACATTTCACACGAGAAAACATGGACGTGGCTTAAAGACGGAATCCTTAAGAGAGAAAATGAATCTCTCCAAATAGCAGCTCGAAACAACGCTATAAGTACCAATCATATAAAGCAAGAAGTGATAAAACAAAATAGCAAATATATGTTATGTGATAATAAAGACGAAACGATCAATCACATAATAAGCGAATGGAGCAAATTAGCATAAAAAGAGTACAAGACTAGACACGACTGGGTGAGCAAGGTGATCCACTAGGAGTTGTGCAAGAAATTTCAATTTGACTATTCGAACGAATAGTATATACATAACCCATCATCTGTCCTGGAGAATGACACACATAAACCCCTATGGGATTGTGACACACATACGGATCACCTTATCTCGGTCAGAAGACCAGACCTAATAATAACCAACAAAAAGAGAGCTATTCTGGCTGACCACAGAATAAAACTGAAAGAATGTGAAAAGAAGGATAAGTACTAGGACCTTGCTAGGGAATTGAAAAAACCATGGAACATCCAGGTGACAATTATATTGACCAAATGATGATTAAATGGATTGGAGGACTTCGGAATAAGAGGACGAGTGGAGACTACATTATCGAGAACGGCCAAAATACTGAGAAGAGTCCTGGAGACCTGAGAAGCCTTGCTTTCGCTCAAACTCCAGCGAAATACCATCAACTAATGTTCATGGGAAAAACCCTCAAAGAGTAAATAACAATAATACATTAAGAATAATCAACTCTACATGATAAAAATTTTCTGTTATATAGACTTTTCATGTTCCATGAAATAAGAATAAAAAAAAAAATTAAGTTGACGATCGTAGTCGAGGGCGACCAGAAGGCTCCCTTTTCAATAGCAGCTACACTGTTGTGGAGGGAAGGACGCTACTCCTTTCCTTGGATTGCTCCACTTTACCATTCATTCCAACCTTATAATACTGAGTACTAAGCAAGGCGGCATCAAATACCATTTTTCAAATCTTTGGTATGACTCGACCCCGGTCTTCCAAACCACAGGTGAAAACTCTACTCATAAGTCCAATGGTCCGGTGTAAGTAAAGATGGTGACCGTAGTCGAGGGTGACCCCAAGCATCATGTTTCGATAGCTACTACACCTAGGTGTAGCGGAGGGCACTACTCCTTTCCCTGGATTTCTCCACTTGACCTTTGATCCTTACCTTACAATGGTGAGTGTTAGGCAAGGTAGCATCAAGTACCATTTTTTGAGTTTTTGGTTTGACTCGATCTAGGATTAAACCAATGTCTCCCGGACCCTTGGTGAACACTCTCATACTCTGCCAATGACCATTCGGATCACCCTTGGCTAAGGTCACCAACTTTACATATAATAATAAAATTCTGATATTTGCAAATTCTCTCGGAAAACCACAGATCTGACTAACTCGGTGTTGGTCACATTTATCATACAATACTAAAATCTGTGTTAAATTAATCTTTACCTTAAATCAAGTACGTCTTGCTTTGTTTGTAGTTGTTTGTTTATTATGGATTTTAAAACGATATGATATAATGCTAATTAAAATGTTCTAGTGTGAACTTCAATATGTAAAGAAAAAATGTTTGATCTTAAGTAAAAGATATTAAAAGAGAACACTAACTCTAAAATATTCCTATTTCTTTCCAACGGATAGTTCGTTTTGAAAACTACCATAAATAATAAACCGGAAAAACTTGAAAAGAAAATCCAAAAATAAGTTTTTCTTCAAATTTCTTTTAATTAACTGCAGTGCATAATAAAAGGGAAAATTCCTCTGATAGTGATAGCAGAAGAATTTTATCTCATTAAGTTCGTTTCCTCTTGTAAAGATTTAAATCCACTTGTTTAAAGGAGAGATACATTTTTGGCGTGTATATCAGTAAAGATAGCGACCTTAGTCTAGGGTGACCCGAAGGCTCCATTTTTCAATAACTACCACACCGAGATGTGGAGGAAGGTGCAAGATTTGCTCCACTTTACCCTTGCTCCTTACCGTATTATGCTGAGTGTTTAGGAAGGTGGTATCAAGTACCATTTTTTGTATCTTTGGTATGACTCGACTTGGGATGGAACCTCGTCTCATAGACCATTGGCGAACCCTATACTCATAAGGCATGCAATTATATATTTAGACATAGTCATCCAGTATTTAATTAATTTAGAGAACTATTGAAATGAGAAATAATAATTATTTGATTCTAATTAATTTCAAAGTAAAAATTCATCGTCAGAGACATTTTTCATTAATGAACATACACACACACACATATATATATTTTCATTAATAAAAAATGTCCCTGACGATGAATTTTTACTTCGAAATTAATTAGAATCAAATAATTATTTCGCATTTCAATAGTTCTCTAAATTAATTAAATACTGTAATATATATATATATATATATATATATATATATATATATATATATATATATATATATATATATATTTGTGTGTGTGTGTCTGTGTGTGTGTCTGTGTGTCTGTGTCTTTGCGTGTATTTGTAGCATTTCCACTTTTATACATATTCAGAACTTTCAAAATCCATGAACAACTCTTTCTGACCCTTTATCACCCTCGCCATGACTACCATATATAAGTTAATCAAACACATAAACCAACTCATAACGTCTTACATACACAGAAAATACAACCTCGAATGCTACCTCTGACATAGTGAATTTTTTTGCCCTCTCGGCTGGGGCTGTAGAATACACTGACTGCACCTTTGCCGTGGGATATCCCCATCCCCGATAGTGCCCTTGATATGACACGAAACAGTTTAATGGTGAGGTTCCAGTGATGCTGGAGCTTTGGAAATACGGAGCACTCTTTTATTGTCATTGCTCCCCGGCCCCCTCTGGTCCGGAATAGTAGCACCAGATAGGACCATATCTATGGGTTGAATAGAACTAAACTGCATACTTACGTTAAAATGAATTGTTGAAATTAGAACTGTTTGAATAAACTAAATAGCTTGAAATAGAAATGTTTTTGACAATTAAACTCTGTACTTACATTTAAACTGCGTACTTAAGCTAAAATGATTTTTTTAAAAATGGAAGTGTACTTACGCTTAACTGAATTGTTTAATATAGAACTGTTTTGACATTTAACTGTGTGCAAACAAAATCTATGCTTATAATAAACTGAATAAGCTGAATTAGAACTGTTCGATTAAACTGATTGCTTGAAATAGAAATGCTTTCGACAATTAAACTGTGTACTTATGTTAAACTGAATTGTTTCAAATAGAACTTATAATTTTTATTTAAGTGGCTTTGGCATTAAATAACCTACAAAGGTTGATATGTTATAAAACCCAAACACCAACAACCAATCATTCAAATTTTACAAACTTAACAATCCACTCACACCCTCACGAGACGTTGAAAATATTTTCACTGATGGTCTCGTGAAATAAACTTTTGACATGACCATACGTAATATTAACAATAGCCACTTTCCTTCACTAAAAAGTAATCCCAATGTGCTTAGGAAGTGTCAAATAAGTTTAATAACTAAAAAATATCATTCCAAGAATATTTACAGCAGTATATACATAACACAATCGTATTGCGATGGGGTTCGATATAAGACCTCCTTTCAGCAAATTTTACATATGTTAAGATAAAAAATAAGGTTTTCAACTAAATAAGATTAATTTATATATTTTATGCCGATGATATCTTTGTTCTCGTCAGAAAATGAACGATACAATCTTCAACAATTCCGTAAAAAATTTACATATATAAGTAATTTGGCGATCAGAAGGCTCCTTTTTCAATAGCCACTACACCGAGATATAGGGGAGGGTGTTTCTCTTTTCCATGGATTGCTCCACTTTACCATTAATACGTACCTTATATTGCTGAGTGTTAAGCAAGGAGATATCAAGTACCATTTTTAAAGTCTTTGGTATGACTCGACCTGGGATTGAACCCAAACCTCCCGGACTTTATGGTCAACTAATAATAAGCTTGCGCTTCCTGGTGTTTTGCTCGGCACCAGCAACAGCACCTCACCAACTTCTCAAACAAAAAAAAAACTTACAATTCCTTCATTGTCAATATTAAGAACAAATGTCCTGAACAATATACAAAAGTAATAATTAAAAATTCAGTATATCGTGCCAAACTCATGTCCTATTCAGAAACAGTATTGTGTTCTGAAATTAAATTCATTAAAAAACTTCATTAAAAATGACTCCACAAAATTGAACATTTACGTTTGTCAATTTTGGGAGCTGGAGGGGGTCCTCGCGGTGTAATAGTTAAAGCAATGGACTGCGGAACCGTAGTAAGTGAGTTCGTACTCCAGTCGCTCTATTACGTTCACTTTCGGGCAAATATCCTTGAGAAAGGTAGGAACCCCTTATCTTCTCACTGTGAGTTAAATAATACCACTACTGTTCTTCTAGTAAAATGGATTTTGCATTAAATAACCTACAAAGGTTGATATGACATATAAAAAAAATATTCGGTAGCTTCTTTATTAGGATATTTCAAAACATATTCAGGATTTTTAAGTTGCAAGAAATAATTTTCTATATAGTTAAGTTTATCATTTTACAATTTTAGACTGCAAATTATTCCCTCTGTTAGTTTATTATCATTATACTGAGTAAAAATGTATTTAATAATCTTTATTATTGGATTTTTTGATGAACTTTAAGTTCTATTTATTTTTTTCGTAACGAATATTCCACACAATAAGGTTTCTGGATTTTTTTAACGGCATATCAACTCCTAAGTGTCAGTTAAGGTGATGCTATTTTCTAATTCATAAGTCGAATCTATAGTAGATTCCGTATTGTTTCATCTTTACATCAATTTATTTTAAGTCATTAATCCGTTATCTATATTAACGAAATAGTTAGATTATTTGGGTGTTATACATTTAAAGGGAACAGATTAAAGAAATTCAAAGAAAAGACATTCAAGTGACAAACCCTATGAGTAAAACAGATTTTTGTTTATAAAATATCGTTATCTTTCGTCCATAATATCCACCGTTAAATTATTTTATGAATAGGTCGAGGTCATGTAATGTACATTTTCATGAAGTGAACTTTCAAATGTTTGATATGTTTTTAACTGGAATATAATGATTTTTGTCGAGACAAGCAAGATATTTATTTTCCCTCTTTCAATTATTAATTTTGTTCAGTAAATCACCAAAGTTCTTGATGTGCAAATTACTAGTCGTAACGAATATTCCACACAATAAGGTTTCTGGATTTTTTAACGGCATATCAACTCCTAAGTGTTATTTAATGCCAGAAGGGTTGGACTGATTTTGTCTTGTTTGTGTTTTAGGATTTAAGGTATGGATTTTTATAATGTTTGACCATTTTGATGAAGAGTTTGGTTTCTTTAAGAAAGCTCAAGATTTTTTTTTGTAGTGAAACAAGGAAAATCTCCCGAAGAAAACTTTTAAGACGTCAAATTAGAAAAAAAAATTAATTTCGATCATTATTGAATATTTCCTTACAATATATCACATAAAAAAAGGAATATTGTCGAGAAAAATCGATGATTTAAAAGCAAAAGGATTAAAAGTTTCGAATGGCGACTTCATTAAATTTCCTATAATAAAATGTCCGTTAATTTCTTTTGTTTCGACTGTTGAATAATGGCTATATTTTTGAAAAGAAATTGGTTCCAAGAACACACACACACACACACACACACACACACACACACACACACACACACACACACTCACACACACACACACACACATATATATATATATAAATATATATATATATATATATATATATATATATATATATATATATATATGTGTGTGTGTGTGTTATGCTGAGGGTACGATTAAGTTTCTTTACAGTTTATACAAAGAATATAGCTTTATTCTCGTCACGTTTTTTTTTCTCTTTTTTTTATTTTGAAAGCTTTGTTGGACATAGGGATATAAATACAATGCAACATTTCCTTTTAGATTGGAAGGAAAGATTTATAATGAATAAATATCAATGATCGAAATCCCAAATAAATCATGGTGGAAATTTATTTATCATATAGAATGGTTGAGATCGGTTAAAATCACAATGGATTAATGGATTTAGTAAATTCATGAAAATATAAGCATGGATAAGAGAAAACGAAACACGAAAAGTAATGATTAAATGAAAGGAGATTGAGAAATAAATGAAAACAGTAATACAGACAGGAGGAAATGGGAAGGGGATGTAAAAGACAAGTTTATATAAATGTACGAAAAGAAAAAAAAGAGGGAGATTAAAACCAAAAGGAGATGAAGCGAACAATAAATTTCAAGTTAGTTTGGCACAAGGCTAGAAGTAAAGGGAATTTAATAAGAATTAACCTCACCATTTGCTCCTAGCGCATCTAATTAACCTCAAAGCCAGTTAACGATCTCCAATAAACAATCTTCGATTAGTTAGACTTAGGTTATCAAGTATTGTGCACCCACTGAGTACCGAACTCACAAACAATAGTATTCTGCAGTGGAAGCACGATTGACTTAACAGTTACTATCGTAGGAAATGGAATCTGTTCCCTGAGTTCAAATCATGGACGAGGTAGTTTCCTTTCCACTTCGTGCTCTTGGGGAGAGGTATGAATCCATTTGTTTTCCCTCCAGCAATGAATAAATAGCGAAGAAATCTCAGTCTTGATCAGTACTCTATCTCATGCCGACTGGTCTCTTCTGCTGTTCGGTGTCGACTGCTACCTGCCCTTCTGCCTCGCCCGTCGCCAACTGCCTTCTCTGGGTTCCTTTGTCCAACTCCTTCTCGCGTTCCCTTACCCACTTCCGGTCACTTCAGGCCTTCGTTAGGTTTCGCGCCAAAACAGACAAAGGGATAGTGTCATAGTGTCACAGTAGATTATTGCTCAAAGAAATATCATAAACTGAAAAAAGATGGAAAAAAAGAAAAGAAAATTACGAATATATATATATATATATATAAACAGCTTAAAATTTTAAAAAACCTCTAGGCGTAAAAAGAACTGTTAAATTGTTTGCTTATCATTATACTCATTGAGACTTTTTTTCACACGAGCATTAGCTGATGGTTTTCGACTGGAGTCTGAGTGAGATCTAGTCTCCTGGACTCTTCGGCCTCCAATCCCTGTACCAATCCCTTGGTGACTACTAAATGCACCATTTACAATATGTATCACCGTAATTTTCATATTCTATTGTTTTTTTAGTTCTCTAGCAAGGTTTAGGTAC
>CAUZXS010006011.1:110000-125000 GCA_963585895.1 Sepioteuthis lessoniana
GCTTCCCTTTTACCCTTGATCCGTACCTTATAATGCTGATTGTTGAGGAAGAAGGCATCAAGTACCATTGTATGACTCGGCCTGGCATTGAACCCAGGTCTCTAAGGCCATTGGCGAACACTCTAACCATTATAGAAGAAAATATTACCACTAAACTTGTTATAAGTGTTTGATTTATTCACTTTTCCAGTAATTCTTATCATTTTATCAGATTCACTAAAATCTACCATTTTTCCATATATATATATATATATATGTGTGTGTGTGTGTGTGTGAGTTAAGAATTGGTAATTTTTCTTTAGTGTTAGAATAGTCACCGACACAGAAACATGTATCATACCTCAAATTGAAGCGGGTCCTGTGTGAATCACATCCCAACTTCTTAACATAGTTTCCGTTTCTCTCATTAGCCATGTGACTATGTTGAGAAGTAGGGATGGTTTCAACAAAGTACCAGCTTTATTTTTTGGTACGATACACGTCCCTGTGTCGGTAATTATTCTCTTAGTAAAAAAGCAGATAGATAGATAGATAGATAGATATGTAATAACCAGTCGGCGTCCGAAGACTGTGGGTGTGGATTATTCATGAATTGATTTTGTATAAATCAATGGGAGTGCTCGATGTATGTTTCTTGCCTTATATTACTTTTTTCTGTTTATATAAGAAAACTCACATCCTGAGCGTATATAATGTAAATGGAAGAAAACTCGAACACGGTTAAATTGTCATTATGAATTTATTTTGGCGGTGAATCTCATCTTCGACTCTTAAGATGATATACACACTTAATTCGAGGATTAAAACAGTATATATATATATATATCTAATGTCATCCACAGACAGATCTGTTTCGTTCTATCAGAACTCATCAGTGTGGCTAGACAGTATCTCCCCGTAGCTGGGATCGAAACACGGTTGACTGAAACACCAATCCAAGCTTCTAACCATTTAGCTATCAGGAGAAATTAGCGGTTTAAACGGTTATGAATCACAATTAGTATTGTTTACATACATCCGTTCAAACGGCCGCCGAGATCTCAATTCAAATACGAAGAGACTTGCAAAGGCGCTAATGGCAACACGAATACTTCTTCGCTAGAGAACTCAACCCTACGGGGGTAGGGGAGTATATATATATATATATATATATATATATATATATATATATATATATATATATATGTTTAAGAAATGATCAGGAAAAACGGAAAGGGAAATCAAAGCATTAGAGATATTAAGAACCTAGAAAAAGCGTGTTCTGGTAGCCGACCCAGCCCAAGCTGAATGCGTGTTGAATTTTTATTAGTCGGTAGAATCTTAGTATAATGTAAATTAGTATAATTTATTTTTCTATTTGGTTTGGGTAGCCGAAATAAATTTATAATGCTAATCTAATCATGGCTGAGTTTTCTTCCAGTTACATTATATATATAATTTTTCGTAAAGGCAATGGCGTTTGTGGTCTGAATAATAGAGATAACCATCGGAATAAAGATGTTTGCATTGGCTTAGAATTAAGTCTCCAAGCGCCGTTGATTCTATGTCTACATTATCCTAACTTATATATATACATACTATATCACTCAAATTGAACACTCTTTATTTATAAATATATAAAATTTTACGTATGATAAGTCTCATGGCGAGTCTGGCTCATCAAGTAAGATTTTCTTTCTAAGATACTACTAAGTTGATTTTATAAAATGTAAGTGCTTCCAATGGAAAGTAAAAAAGAATCGAAATCGTCACATTGGCTGTAGTGCGGACAACAAGGGCGATCTCAGGGCTGCATTTAAAGTTGAGTTTTTCTGTAAAATATATTTCGAGAAAGTTCATTGTGATAGTGTTGCTATTAAGACCTCTCTTAAGAAACTACTAGTATTATAGCCGCTGACAGTATATATATAATTAATTTATTTATCCTGGAATTTCTTACTAAAATAAAGAATCTGATCAGGATTTATTTTAATTCGCAGATAATGGTGAATATAGTTATTGGTCTGGGGTCCCAAATGAATAATCTCTTGAGATACGTTATTATTGAAGAAATGCAAACATTATTTTGACAATGTATTGAATAATAATACATAACAATACGAAGATGATGAAAACAGAGAAAAATTAAGATAAGCTGCAAGTGACAAATTACACATTTCTGTATCTTACATGCAAGTGATTATTATTCGAAGTGCAATGAATTTCCTGAAGTATCCGAAGATCTATATTTTCAGTTAGCTGGGACTGTAGAATACAACGATTGCAGCGGGCTAAGACCCCTCAATGAGTATCCTGGTTATGACACTAAACAATCTGATG
This sequence comes from Sepioteuthis lessoniana, assembly GCA_963585895.1. Lineage (NCBI taxonomy): Eukaryota > Metazoa > Mollusca > Cephalopoda > Myopsida > Loliginidae > Sepioteuthis > Sepioteuthis lessoniana. The sequence goes on from CAUZXS010006011.1 coordinate 112,320, forward strand.
GTGAGCTTTGGGGAATGTGGAGTACCCCTTCATTGCCATCGCTCCCAGGTCCACTCGGCCTGGAGTGGTAACACCTAATAGGGCCCTTTCTATGGGTTAAATAGAACTAATATGCGTACTTATGCTAAATCACTTGAAATAGAACTGTTTTATATCTAAACTGCTAACTAATGTTAAACTGAATTGTTTGGTATAGAACTGTTTTTGACATTGAAACTATACTTACTCTAAAATGAATTGTTTGAATTGGAAATGTTTGACTAAACTGAATAGTTTGAAATAGAAATATTTTTGACAATTAAACTGTGTACTCATATTAAACTGAATTGTTTGAAATGGAACTGATTATTTGAATAAAAATGGATTTGGCATTAAATAACCTACAAAGGTTGATATGCCATAAAACATGAACAAACACCCAACCAGAAATCTATGAAAATTTCCTGATATTCTTTGTATGAAAGACGAAAATCAAATTGCACGGTGACTGTTGGAAATTTTAATATAGTCAATTGTTATCTAGAGAAAATAAACGGAAGACTTTAGTTTTGCATATAGATTTAAAAAAAAAAACGTGAGAATTCTTTAATTTTCTATGTAAAAACTTCATTTGCTATGCATGGTTTGAACAACTTACATGAGACAACTCAAAATATTATTGAACGACAGAAATAAACCCGTAAATATATACAACGAATTTGATTATTTTTATCTTACTAAAATGTGAAGTATACTTTCGCAAGAATTGCACTTTCTGTTACAATCGATGTAAATGTTAATAAAAAAAAATGTTTGGTCATTCGTAAAACATTTTAATCCCCCCCCCATATATATATATATATATATATATATATATACATATGAAAGCTATATCAATGATATTGAACACTATTTAATAATATGGTAAAATTTGGTCCACCATTAACGCATCAAGCGAGATATTGAGAACTATAACCCTCTACAATATATATATATCATCATCATCCTGTCGTGCCTTCAGCACGGATATCTCTGACCATCTCTCGCCACTTCTCCCTATCATTCATCGCCTCCGGCAGGTCTTCAGGGTTATATCCCGTGTCTTCACATAGCTGCTGTATGTAGGTTCGAGCTGGTCGTCCTGCTTTTGCTTGGCTATATGTGGGGGTCCATAGGAGTACATCACTTACGAGCTCGTCCTTGCTTCTCCAGCAGTGTCCTGCGTGTCTGGTTCTTCTAACTTGTATAGTTTTCGTGATGGGAGGCAAGTGTCCATATAGTTGGTGTCTCGTGGGGTGTTGTCGCTAGGACTTGTTCAATATATATATATATATATATATATATATGTGTGTGTGTGTGCAAAAACTATATATATATATACCTATTGTCATCCACAGACAGATCTGTTTCGTTCTATCAGAACTCATTAGTGTGGCTAAACAGTATCTCCCCGTAGCTGGGATCGAAACCCGGTTGATTGAAACACCAATCCAAGCTTCTAACCATTTAGCTACAAGGAGAAATTAGCTACGAAGTACCTTTTTAAACGGTTATGAATCACAATTAGTATTGTTTACATACATCCGTTCAAACGGCCGCCGAGATCTCAATTCAAATACGAAGAGACTTGCAAAGGCGCTAATGGCAACACGAATACTTCTTCGCTAGAGAACTCAACCCTACGGGGGTAGGGGAGTATATATATATATATATATATATATATATATATATATATATAAGTATGTAGGGGAGTATATATATATATATATATATATATATATATATATATATATATATAAGTTATATCATTGATGTTGAGCTCTATCTAATAATACCACAAAATTTGGTCGACCATTCACCCATCAAGTGATCAAGTGAGAACTATAACCCTCAAGAATATATATATATATATATATATATATATATATATATATATATATATATATGGGGCGCCTGTGTCTGTGTTTGAGTGTGTGAATGATTATATCACTTGTTGATGTCGGCATGCTAGGACTCTACATTTTCGTTGAAGGTTTGAAACGCTGATCTATATACATAGAGGGTTTGTTAATAGTGTTTAAATTTTGTGTCTCACATTCTGCTGAACTGCACTATTTGTTTTTTTGTTTTTGTTTTTTTTATTCACTTTTCCTTCGTAGAATGGGGATTCGTTATCTGACAGGACATCATGATCCAAGGTAAACATTTTAAGCGTATTTTACTGATGCGGTGAAATGGTCTGTTGTTTGTATCATCTTGGTCTCGAAAAATGACTAGTTAAACTGGGTCTTTTTTCTTCTAAAAAATGACATTTATTACTTATCAAAATAGCGAACAAGATTCTATATCATTCAATTTGAAAGCTTAAATTATCTTTTTTAATTAAAGTTTAAAACAATGGCAAATATATTCTCAATGGATAAACTTTAGAAAAGATTAAAGATATATCATCATCAAGGAGCAGTGACTACACATATTTCCCTGACTCTCTCTCTCTCCCTCTCTCTCTTTCTCTCAACCCGTCCCTATCATTCAATAGTCTTCCAAACTACATCATGTGTACGCACTGCGCTGATATAAATAAGTTATTACTGGATGGCTTACACAGACATTTCAATAGCAGAAGGTTATTTATGAGTTCGTTCTTGATTCTCCAGTGGGAGAAGCAGGGGTAAAAAAGTGAGAGAGAGTTCGCACATATCTTTCTTCGGTGGCGGGGGCCCTTTGTATTAGAGCCTCGGCCGGAGAACACACACGGGGAGCTGACAGGTTTGCTGGGGTGACCAGCAGATTTCTCCCTCAGTCCAAAATTACAGACCTTATATTGTCTTTCAACTCCCACACGGAAATAGGATCATGCCTCTTCACCAACGTATTTTCTGTTTATGACTGGTCATCGAAACTTCCATACTTCCGTTTTGTGTGTTTTTTTTAACCAATTTGTTAATCTTATCTGCGAACGGAAATGTCTGTCAGTCTATCAACCTGCAATAAATTACATTCTTTGCCATCCTCCTTTATTTTCTCTTTCCTGTGAAACCACTTTGTTGATGTTATCTTGTGACCACATTGAATCCGGTAAGTTCATCCACTGCACTTTGTCGCCAGCTAAGCCAGTATATTACAAAAACTCAGTCATCAAATTTTTGAAATGATGAAAATTATATTCACTATGAATAAAAATTAAAAAAAAAACAAATATATAGTCTGTTATCAAACTGAAAAAATGAAAAGTATTTTTTCTTTTATTAAAGTTTAAGTATTAAAAACTTTCGTTTTTATTTGACTTCAAATTGATAACAAATATAGTCTCTTTTATGTTACTTGGAGACTTAACAAATATATTTGATATTATTAATTTTTGAAAATTGTTAACATTCTTGGTTATTAAACTTGAAAAAATGACACATATATTCTCTTATATTAAGCGATGAAAATATATTAAGTATTCTCAAACTTTAAAAATATAAAAAAAATTAAAAATGTTCTCGATGAGTAAACTTATTAAAAATACGAATATATTCTCCATTAATATACTTGAAAAATGATTACAAAATATTTTCCATTATTAGACAAAAAATGCCGTAGGTTATCTAACATTAATCCTAACTTCACGCGCATTATTTTATATTCATCTTCCAGTCCTCCTTCTATTCTTAACCTAAAGTATTTGTACTTATATAACAGTTGATTATAACTGTAAGGTTTATATTCAGCTATTTTTCAATTGGTCTACACCACCACGTAATAATACGCTTCTTAGTAATATACCAAAGTTGTTGTCTTTGATTCTTCTCCTCCAATGAGACTATGTTTTAGTTCAGATTTTTAAACAATGTTCTTTTTGAAAGTAGATTTGCAATGCAAAATATGCCGTGCCAGGGTTTACTGTGTACTAACAACTTTTACAACAGATGCGTAAAAAACATGGTTGGACATTTCTTGCGTTTGATTTGGCATATGACGTCCATTTAAACAGCTCTATTCCATTGGAATAGCAATTTTAGCTTTTAAGCGGACGTACGTACCATATAACTCCCCTATATATATATATATATATATATATATATATATATATATATATATATATATATATATATATTATCATCCAAAGGCAGACTGTTTCGTTGTATCACAATTTTACAGTCTGGCTTGCCACGTAGGATACTTGAAGCTTGGAACGAAACCTGCCCAACTTTACGTTAGATTTAGTATCATATCGCTCAGCCATCAGGCAAACCACGTCAGCTCAGGATTTATAAAGCATTATGTAATAGCTTTGGTTTGTTTGCATCTTGCCTTACCGGATAGCCGAGAGCTCAATTCATCCGAAGAGCTTTGCATTATGCAAATGGCAGACGTTAATTCTTTCACCAGATTGCTCAACTCCGGTGTGGGGAGTGTATATATATATATATATAAAAGGTGCTCTCTGAAACTAGTTGGCAAGTTCACCTTCCTAGGAAGCAGTGTCTCATCAACCGGGACTGACATCGACACGCGACTACCAAAGGCATGGACTTCTCTCGATAGGCTATCGGTCTTTTGGAAGTCAGACCTGACCGATAAAATCAAGCGCCGTTTTTTCTAGGCAGTGGTCGTGTCGATACTGCTATATGGATGCACTACATGGACGCTCACTAAATGGATGGAGAAAAAGATTGACGGCAACTACACAAGAATGCTGCGAGCAATACTGAACAATTCCTGGAGGCAACACCCCACAAAACAGCAGCTATACGGCCGCCTACCACCCATCACAAAAAATATCAAAGTTAGACGAACCAGACATGCAGTACACTGCTGGAGAGGCAGGGACGAGTTCATAAGTGATTTTCTTCGATGGACCCCCTCACATGGCCGAGCAAAAGCAGGGCGACCAGCTCGAACCTACATACAGCAGCTCTGTGAGGATACGGGATGTAGCTCAGAGGATCTGCCAGAAGCGATGAACGATAGGGTGGAGTGGCGAGTGAGAGTCAGGGATATCCGTGCTGGTGGCACGACAAGATGATGATGATGATAAGATGATATATATATATATATATATATTTATATATGAAGATGTTGACGCTGTTATGGTTACCGTTGTAAGAAATGGACACAAAAATTTGAGTTGAAATCCTTAACGAGATTGTTTGCATTTCATACGGCACTAATACTCTTTGGGAAGGTATAAATCCGCTTATACTTTCTCTTCGGGTTAATAATAGGGCAGACTGGGCTCTTCAATATTGGTAGGACAACCAATCGTGGAGAAGAAAAACCCTGTTAAACTTCGCTAAAAATTGACATTTTGTCGAATCCTCGTGAGGAGGCATATATGGAACATAGCCATACTGGAATATGGGAAATGTACATAGAATGTTCATTACATATATACATAGAACATAGCAATCTCGAAACACGAAAAACACTTACTACTTTTTAGTTCAGGTACGAAACTTTTTATTACCTTTGAGTTTAAAGGTTCTTTGAGATAAAGAGAGAGATATATATTCTTTCTATTCTGGCTTTTCCATCTGACCAACACCCACCCACCCCTGTCATCTCGTGCAGAGCCCGTAGCTCGCAAATTCGTCTGGCCTCTGCGAGCCCCGAAAGTCGACCCTTCTCGTTTGGTGTCTAGTTTTCAACTCCACAAAGAGACTTTTTCAAATCTCCCAAAATCCTCCGCGTGTTTCCGGTGCATGACGTCATTCGCACTCCCTAGCCCCATTTCCCATCTCGGGTTTCTATAGTGACATCTCTGAGTGACACGTCCGCTCCGCGCGCGTGCACGAACACCTGCGTTAATGTTGCACCTAAGTAACCCATGCACTGAGCCGAAAGGTTCTCTGCCTAACTAAACCCAAAGGCATAAAACGAAATTCCTCGGCCATTATATTACATATATACCTATTCACAGATCATTGTCCCGTATGAAATTATCTAAAACAATAAAAAATCCAGGAGGAACATATAATTAATAATGCACAAATGATACACAACAGATTGAAAATATTAAAAGCTTTTATTATAAAGAGATAAAACTCGCCCTTCATAATTCTTATTTTGATCATGGCGAAGATATTCTGGGCGTGTTTCGCGATTAGAACATTTCTAACAGCATATCTATTGCACATAAACGTAACAATATCTATTACAACTAACAACACTATATAACTTTTTTGCCACACTCCTTGAAAAATGGCTAACAGATTCATCAAAAGTGCTTGATATGTGCAGCTTTTTAGTTTTTTGTGGCTTCTCCATGAGCCAAAGAGATACCCTTTTATCGCAGAGAAGAATCTTATTAAAATCATTGCAAGATACTCTTTGACAGTCATCCTTTATTATATATATGTACATATACGTATATATATATATATATATATATATATATATTATCATCCACAGACATACTGTTTCGTTGTACCACAACTCTTCAGTATGGCTATACATGTGAGACGCTCCCAGCCGGAATCCAAACCCGCATAACTTTACGTCAGGCTGATGACATACCACAAGACCAAGCCTGCTATTCAACGTCAGCTCGAGAATTAACACACATGTATAACATTTCGTTTGTTAACATGTTCTGCTATCGCATGCCGGAGTGCTGAATTCGTGAAAAGAGCTTTGCATTACGCGATTGGTAAGCGTCATACTACCAGGCAAAAGAATTTGATCTTCAGAATTTTTTTCGTCCTAAAAGTGTTATTTTTACTGAAACAAGTTAAGCACCAGAATGTTTTTACTTATGATACTAAAGTTATTTCGACCTTAGTATAAGTAGATTTCTCTTGAAAAATTAATTGAAGTCGTTTTTCTTCTTTCGTACTGAAAATAAAAATTCCCACAACTACAGTGGATTATAGTATTAGGAGACATAAGGAAACTGAGTAAAACAAGACCAAAATTAGAGCTGGTTACCAAAACCCACAACAAAGAACTATTTCATCAGAGAATTAATTTTTTATTTATTGCGGACTTTTTGTTCTCATCTTGGTAGTTTTTGTGTTGTTTCTTCTTTCACTACATTTCGGCCAAATTTCACCTCTGGCCTTCTTCAGGTGATTTTACCGTGACCTCGGATAGGAATGCTGAGTCTTGTAAACGTACCCCAGTAATTACTGCCTTCCATAGTTGTTGTCTATCGCACCACGCAAAAAGTCCGCAATAAATAAAAAAAATAATTCTCAGATTAAGAAGCCTCATCTCAAAATGATTCCAATTAAAGACAAGTACATATTTCATCAGAGTCATTAACTTGTGTGACGAAAAGCTGACTGCTCCAGGCATAACTGGACAACTAAACTAATGTCATGTAAAAATCAGTCAACATCCACAGTGAGGAGGAGTTTCTGTGAAACTGGACCATATTGCAGAATTTCTATCAAGAAAGTACTGTTGAAGAAGCAAAACAATATCAAAAGATTTTTGTGGTTCGAAGTGACAAAGACTGGACAATAGAGCTATGATGTAAAGTATTTTATACTGACTAATTGAAGTTCGAAATCTGTGGGTCAAATAGAAGGGTCTGCGTGTGGCGAAGAGTTGATGAAAGAGCTACAACGTCCTGTATCCGATCAACTGTAAAATATGAAGCATGCTCTGTTATGATGGCTTTTGCCAATTGAAAAGTTGAGGAACTGCAACAGGTGGAGGGCAATTGTAGAGCATTCTGTAACATCACCCGATCCTCTCTTGAACGCGGCTCGTGGTTCAGGGTTTGTACTCGTACAAGATATTGACCCAAAACATACAAGTAAACTTTGCCAGGGGTACATTAAAGCAGTAATTAAAAGTACGTCCATTAAATGATGTCTTGAACATCTCATTCAGCAAACTTAAATCCCATTGTACTGGTGTAGAATAAAATTGCAGGAAAGCTGGGCAGAATTATCTTCACTCTACCTCCAGTCTTTGGTGGAAAGAATACCAAGGGTTTTTAAAACAGTGATAGTAGTCAAAGGAGGTCATTTCCATGAATCAAAATTTAAAGAAGTTTTTGTGTGTGTGTATTTTTTATTTTTATTTTTTTTTTTAGTTAATTCGTATTTAATATGGCTCAAAAAGATGTGTATTTAATATGATAAATAAAACCATAGTTGTTCTTAACTTGTTACATTAAAAATAACAATTTTAAGGTGAGAAATAAAAACTTTTCAGGGTGGCCAAATATTTTTGACTGTTACTATATATATATATATATATATATATGTGCGTGTGTGTGTGTTTGTGTGTATGTGTTTGTGTGTTTTGGTTAATGGCATATCAACCTTTGCAGATTATTTAATGTCAAGTCTATTTTATATAAAGAATAATTCTATTTGAAACAATTCAGTTTAGCATTGGTAAACGGTTTAATTGCCAAAAGCAGTTCTAATTAAAGCTATTCTGTTTAGTCAAACACTTCTAATGAAAAAAATAGTTAAATATAGATATCGTTTTTGTTTACACATAGTTAAAAGTCAAAACAGTTCATTTTCAAACAATTCATTTGAGCGTAAGTACAGTTTCAGTTTCAGAAAAAGTTCTTTTTCAAGCAATTAAGATTAACACAAGAAGGCAGATTGGTTCTATTTAACATATAAATAGAACCCTATCAGGTGCTGCCACTCCAGGCCAGCGTCGACTGCGAGCAATGGCAATGAAGGGGTACTCCGCATTCCCCAAAGATCCAGTATTACTTGAACCTCACCATCAGATTGTTGGGGTCTTACCCCTCTGCATATATGCAGTCGACGTATTCTACAGCCGCAGCTGTCTGGGCAATATATATATATATATATATATATACATATATATATATATATATATATGTGTGTGTGTGTGTGTGTGTGAACTGATGAGAATAAATCAGTTGTTTAAAAACAGGTGAGGCATCAAAGTGCTTCTGTGCCAACTAACAAAGCAGAACTGAAACTCAATCAATTCGGTTCTCACTGCCTTTTGCTCATCCCACAACGAATAGTTTCAATTGCTTTGAAGGCGAAGAGAAAACACAGTTTTATACGTTTATCTTGTACAGAGTTTCACAATGCAAAAGGGACCCTGTAGATTGCTAATAATGCTATTAATAATAATGTTGTGTTCTTTTTTGCTTCAGATTTGAAAATAATATATTTACAACTATTTATCATCGATCACAATGCCTTGGACAGAAGAAGAAAACTATTTTGTCACTACGTATTTGGAGACAAAATCATTAAAAACTGTCTCCAAATGGGTTCAACCCATTAATATGATAATATTTTATTATTGAGACAAAAACTCCTATAAATATTGCATGTCCTGGAACCTTATATAAAAACAATTAAAACAAATATTGATTTGATGTTTCTAGCTCAATGGATGCATTTTTACTAGATATGTTCCAAAGGACCGCCATTGCACTTTTCTCAGTAATAATAATTATCATATTAATGGATTGCATCTATTTTGAGACATCCTGTATGTGAGAATTTTGTTTTCACGGAAGAATGTGAGCATAAAATTGTATGTTGGAATAAATGAATTAAATCTGACAGAATGTACGTAGAAAATGTAAAACAGAAGAAAAATATGTTTGATGGTTTGTTTATTTGCCAACACGTTTCGACTTTAATCTTTTTTTTAATGCAATGGTGTTTTATCGAAATTGATAATTATGAGAAATAATAATGATAAATAGATTTTAATTCAATTAGAATCTTTAGCAGGGCTTGTAGACCTTGCGATGTGAAAAAATGGATATGTTCAAATAGTGTCATGTCATGTGATAGCATTTTTTTAAAAGTATATTGCGTTTTGTGGTTTGAGAAACGGATTAGGGATGCTTTATTACTTTGAATGTTTAGAGAAAGGGGAGCTAATCTTTAATTTGAATTTTAAATTCTTTTAATATCATTTTTCCTATAGATGGTGAAAATTTGAAAAAAAACCTTGTTGTGGTATAGAATTGTCGACGGACAGAGTCAGAAATGCATATGACTTATATCGTATATCAAGAATTAGCAAGTAGGTCTAATTGACCCCTTACTTTAGATAAGGAGTTTTCTCCTTTCGGTTGTCGAATTATTTGGGTGTTGATAGACATTGAATTAAACATAGTACGTGGGTTCGCTAAATTGTTCCAATCCGTGCGCGCACAGATCTTGTTGTATCCTGCTATACTTTATTGTCTGGTTTTATTTATTGCAATACTTAATAAAAAAATATCTAATATTATATACTTAATAATAATATCATATACTTAATAATAAAGAAATGTACTTAATAATACTAATAATATTATATACTTAATAATAATGATTATAACAATAATATACTTAATAATAATGTAATATACTTAATATCAATAAGAATATAATATACTTAATAATAATATAATATGCTAAAAAACAATATAATATAATATGATTTAATATAATATACTTGATAACAATATAATATACTTAATAATATATGTAATAATAATATGATATAATATACTTCATATCTTAATTTTTTTTGTTTATTGGTATAATTAATGATATAATATACTTAATAATGATATAATATAATCTAATAATATATAATATAAAGAAGTTGGCGACCATAGTCGAGGATAACCCGAAGGCTCCCTTTTCGATAGCTACTACACCAAGGTGTAGGGGAGGTCGCTACTCCTTCCCTGGATTGCTCTACTTTACCCTTGATCCGTACCTTATAATGCTGAGTGTTAAGCAAGGAAGCATCAAGTACCATTTTTTAAGGCTTTGGTATGACTCGACTTGGGATTGAACCCAGGTCTCCCGGGCCATTGGCGAACAATATAATATAATATATATATATATATATATATATATATATACTTAATAATATCTTAAATTTTATTGTTTTCTTTATTGCTTTACTAATCATATAGTATATTTTACTAATTGACAATATAATATAGTTAATATGATACTAAGTAATAATACAATATGATATCATATACTTAATTATATCTTAACTTTTATTGTTTTGCTTATTGCCCTACTTAATAATATAACAAAAATACTTAATAATGATATAATATAATATAATATAATGTAATATAGTATAATATAATTTCTAAAATTTTATTGTTTTGTTTATTGCTATACTTAATTGTTTTTTTTTTTTAATTAATCTTTTTTAAAACTTAAGTCTTCGTCGTGCTGATGTTTTTATTGTCCCAAATCTTTTAGTCGTGTGAGAATGTGACACGTGCAGGATATCAAATTGCATATCAGATCGTGTCGTTATCGCCCAGCTGCATCGATGTTTTTCCCTTTCGTATTTCTATTGATCAAACCTTTTAAATTTTATTTAGTGCGGTTGTTCTTTACAGATTTTTTTTTTTTTGTTTTATCTTTTAATTTTTTCAAAGGTTCTTTATTCTTTACATTCTTTTGTTGTGCAGTTTAGCAAAGTCGACAAACAATAATGATCTTGAAGGTCATTAAAACAGGGACATTGAACAATACTGCAAACGTAAAACATCATAGGAATATTTTTTTATCTCATGTAGATAGACTTGTTTATTTATTTACTTTGTTATTGGTTGCTTTTTTTCAAGTGTTAAGATTTTGACCCTGTTTTCCTCCTGGATGCAATCGACTTTATGTCCAACATCAACGCTTGGTGATCGCACCTCAGTAAATAATAGGCTGGTTGGCTCGTTAAATGGTTGGCACTATATATCATGGGGTTATATGTGGGTTATTTAATGGCCAATCCTTTTCTACTTCTTTTACATTTAATTTATAAGCAAATAGTGCGTAGGTAACGTTATCTTAAAACGAATAAGAGCTCATTTGCTTGCCGACAGTTAGAAGATTACAAGTATTCCTAACAATAATAATTCGATAAAATACGTGATATTTTTCACAGATTTAAATGGTTTCAATGGTTTCTATTTAACATTAGCAAGTCTATTTATCAACCAATTTATGTAATTTGCACATATCTGCATGATTTCATAAAGGTTAATAATATTTATTAAATTATTGAACTGTTCGAGTTGACCAAGAGTTGGGAACACAACCGATTCTACCAATCCACTTGAAAATCGACTCGGGAGAAATGACAATAACAAGGTACTCCACAAAGCTCCAGGACTGGTGCTTCTATTATTTTCAGTTTACTATCATATTTAGGACATTTTTTCGTAGGATGTCATCCTTTTAGTAGAGGCGTGTTCACCGTATTCTATTGCCCCAGCCTATTTTACAATGGTATACAAGCGGGCTTTTATTAAAAAAAATCCTTTTTACACTGCGAAGACAAGGTGGTAAGGGTTACACAGTGAGAATCGGATTTATTAATAACGGTCTGCCTATCTTAAGTTTGTTAACCATTTCTCTGTGATATAGAACTGGAGCCCCACCACCCAATACAGTTTAGTGGCATAATAATACAAAGGCACACTAACTCACTTTTTTGGATACTGACTTGACCCATTTGAAATCTGTCGATGCAGTTACAGAAAATCGGATAGGGGGAACAAAAATAACTTGAAACACACCTGGTACCTAAAGTAAACATGACGCTGGTGTTCTCGGCGGGAATGCCGAGTAAATTACGTGCATGATAAGCTAGAAAAAAAAATTAACACGTTCATTATGTAGATTGCAGGCTAGGGGTGTGACCATGAAAATTGGCGTGGGTGGCATGCAAGAAGGAGACGTATCCACGGGCAATATGAATGCAGTAGGACAGAAGATATGTGAA
>CAUZXS010006011.1:130000-180000 GCA_963585895.1 Sepioteuthis lessoniana
AACATGGTTTCTAGTGTTAGCAACTAACATTAATAGTTGTATTTGCTTATAGTAAAATGGTTTCATTATCACAGTTTAATACTAAAATGTCCTTTGCCCAGTCAGCTGGGGCTGTAGAATACTCCGACTGCTTCTCTGCAGAGGGGTAAGAGCCCCGTCGCAACGATTAGTGTCCTGGATATGACACTAAACAATCTGATGGTGAGGTTCCAGTGACGCTAGAGCTTTGGGGAATGCAGAGTATCTCTTCATTGCCATTGTTTCCAGGTCCATTCTGGCCCGGGGAGGTAGCACCTGATAGGTCCTTATCTATGCGTTAAATAGAACTAACTGCATATTAATGCTAAACTGAATTGTTAGAATTAGAACTGTTTTACTAAACTTAATATTTTGAAATAGAAGTGTTTTTGACAATTAAACTGTGTACTCATGCTAAACTGAAATAGAAATAACTATTTGCATAAAAATGGATTGGGCGTTAAATAACCTACAAAGGTTGATATGCCATAAAACCAAACCAAACAACTAAAATTTTCATATAACATTACTTATTTGTTTGGAAAAAAGGGTAACCGGTTTCAAGAGTTGAAATGTAAAACTAATAATTCAGTTTAACAGTCATCGATTTGCACAAAATTAAAAGGTTTTTTAGTACAGTAAATGATTAATTTGTTCTATTTGACCTTCATCATCATCATCATCATCATGTCGTACCGGTAGCACGGATATCCCTGACCCTCTCTCGTCATATTTCCCTATCGTTCATTGCCTCTGGCAGGTCTTCTGGACTACATCCCGTATCCATACTTAGTTGCTGAATGTATGTTCGCGCTGGTCATCCTGCTTTTGCGAGGCCATATGTGGGGGTCCATAAGAGTACATCACTTATGGATTCGTCCCCGCTTCTCCAGCAGTGTCCTTCGTGTCTGGTTAGTCTAACTTGAATAGTTTTCGTGATAGGAGGCAGGTGGCCGTACAGTTGGTGTCTTGTGGGGTGTTGCCGCCAGCACTTGTTCAAGATTGCTCGCAGCATTCTTGTGTAATTGCCGTCTGGCTTCTTCTCCAGTCGTTTTGTTAGAGTCCATGTGGTGCATTCATATAGCAGTGTCGATGTGACCGCTGCCTGGAAGAAACTGCGTTTCATTTTATCGGTTAGGTCTGATTTCCATATAATCGATAGCCTATTGATAGCTGTCCATGCCTTCGTTAACCTTGTGTCGATGTACTTTTCGGTTGATGAGACGCTGCTTCCTAGGTAAGTGAATTTGTCTACTAGTTTTTAGAGAGATGGCATTATCCGGTACTTGAACAGGGGGTTTGAGTGGACCCTGCACTAATAACAATAAAGTTGTACTCCACATCCTCCAAACTGCCCGACTGGATCCCCAACTTCAGATGTTTTAGTGTCTTATCCAGGACACACATTGCAAGGGTCTTACCCTTCTGCAGAGATACAGTCGACTTATTGTACTATTCCAGCCGATTGGGCCTCCCTAAACTGGTTTAAAAGCAATTAGAATCAATCAATTAATCACCCAATCGATCAATCAAACAATCATTTGAACTAAATAGTTATGTTTACAACTCTTTTACCGTTATTCGTGGATAAATCGAATACAAACACACACCATCTCTGTATACTGTACACAGAAATTAGCGTCTAATGATATAAGTGCATGTATACTTTTATCCATTGTATTTTAATTTAATGGAAAACTAACAAGAACAACTGATTATATAATGCATAAAAAATATTATTGATGGATAATGTGCGTTATTTCTTAATTATTAAAACTGTAAAACCATAGAAAATTGATTTTATTAGATTTAAACTTTGCATTTGTGCCCTGGATGACGATATAAAGAAGGTATTTTGTTACTGCATTGTCAAAACTAAGGTGTAGGGGAGGGCGCTACTCCTTTCCCTGGATTGTTCCCCTTTACCCTTGATCCTTACCTTATAATGTGTAGTGGATGCATGTAGCGAGTGAGAGTGAGCTCTCGTCCGTATTTTACGGGGATTTCGTCACAATTAGTTCCAGTACAAATGCAACACACATTTTTACAAGCACGTAAAACAAATGGAATATGACAACAACGAACATTAAGAAACAAACAATTCAATATTCATAACAAAACAGGAAGGAAAATAAATGAGAAACATAATGTTCGAGTGGCCTTTGTGAAAAAAAAGTTATGGCCAGTTAAATGAAAATAGGATTGTTCACACGAGTGTGTGTGTGTTTAAATGTTAATAAAGTCTATTAAATAAATGGTTCCATGGTTGCCCGAAGTAAGTTGGATAAAAATAATTGTCTCTACTTACATATGTGGTTATGTGTGTGTGTGTGTGTGTGTGTGTGTGTGTATATAAATGATGTACCGTGAGTGTGGGTCTTTGCTTTCATTAAGTCCGCACTGTGTTTTTTCTTAAGATTTGGGCGACAACATGTCGCATTGATGAAAGAAAGTTCGCAAGCATTTTTCTTTGAATCTTAATCGGGGCTCTCTGCGGCTTGGTCATGACCTATAGTGAAAAGACTATTTGGGTAGTAGACGGAATGACTTTTTGGCCGTGAAAAAATGAATTGAAAGACCGACAACTGACTACTGACTCGGTTGATTTAATTCTTCGTTTTTTTTATACTTTAGTAGTGGATCAAAAAATAGTTTTATTGCAAGTCCTAAAATTTAAGTGCGTAGACATTTCTTGACCAATCAGATTTGTATTTTTACTTATTTATTTCAGAGCCTAAATATTTTCTGTTAATTAGTTTCTGATCCTGTTTTTCTAGAATGTTCTTATTCTATGTTTATAGCCGATTGATTGAAAAATATGAAAATGTAACTTCAATGCTAAAGCGGTTTTGATCAAAAATTTCTAGAATGTTCTTATATATGTTTTTGTTGCTTATTTTAAGGCTAAAAAAATGTGTATTCTATAAATGCTAAGTGCTAAGCAAGGCGGCATCAAGTACCATTTTTTGAGTCTATAGGACTCTACACCCCTATAAATTATTTTGGGCGGTATGCCACTTGTTCCCACAACGAAGATGGTGGACACACACATATTCAGTCTCGGGAAACCATTGGCCAGGAGGACCACGTGACATGTTTAATACTAGGTCCGCGCGTAAATTCAAGTCCTGCGTTTTTGAGCCACCCACAAGACGCGTATTTTCTATACATACGTCGTCTTCAAACACCCTCTTTCTCTTTGACCAAATTTCTCCGCAGCAGCAACACCATGAATGGGCCTCGCAGACATTCATATACAAGGACTATGAGACGCTTTCCCGTCTCCGAGAAACTGCCTGTTTCTAACCATAGAAAAAGGACATTTTAAACTTGCAATTCTTTTTGTAGCTTAGTTGTGTTACACACACACACACACACAAGCTCACACATATATACACACTATCATTTTGTTAGTAGAGTTAGTAATTTCTTTTAGGTATCAATGTAAATTTTATTATTTTAATATATAAATTTGTTTTTGTTCGTCGCCTTGTTTTAAATGTTCATTTTGTCCGCGACGTTTTACAACCATTATTTGTTTCATATCTTTTACTCATTTGTTGCATATCTTCACTCATTTATTTCACTGGCTTCCTTCATTTCCCACTTTATCCATGTGCTTATAATATGTCTATATATTATGCATATTCAACCTTATTCGATATACATAAAATCAACGTAAAATAGTAGGGGAACTTAAATACTAAATACAGGTCCATTCTCCAACAAGTCTTTGGTATGACTCTACCTGGGACAGAACCTCGGTCTCCTGGACCATTGGCGATAAAACAGGCAATTTTTTAAATCTTCAGATAAAGACTGTATAAAACAACATTTGAATTTCAATTTATTTGTATTTATTTTAAAGTTACGCAAAACACAAAAAAAAAATGTTTGAAAAAACATAGTTTTGCGACATTTGCGACAGTAATGCATTTCATTTTCATGCATGTGATATAAAAAAAAGTCTTCCATTGTGATCTGATAATTTCATTCCCATATCACAAAAGATTCGTTTACGGTTGCGTATACTAGCTTTCAAGAGTCATAAGCAGTTGGGAAATTAAGACTCTCTGCCCAGGAGTGAGAAAAAGTGAAAAAAACATTATCTTTCTCTGTAAAGAAAACTTTGATTTGGTAGCGGTAGTCTTTTTTGTCCTTTTTCTTATTTCCTTTTTCTTTTACATATTTTTGAAGAAGATATAAAATCAATGTTATATATTAATTGCAGTAATTTCAAAACAGACGATAGACCTATTAATTCATAACCCCCACCCAAAAAAAAAGAAAGAAAAAAATGTAGTCGAAAAAAAAAGCAAATAGATTCCTTACATAGGTACTTTCAAACTCACGAACATTTCCTTACATAGGTACTTTCAAACTCACGAACATTTTCTTCCGCTTCTATTATTGTTGTGCATGTACTCCTTCTAAAAAATAAAAAAAATTAAAGAATGAAAAAAAAAAAAATGTAAAAGATGATATACTCGCTTGTCGAAAAGGTTGATTATCTTTTTTTTGTGATTGAGTAAGAGTCCGTTGTATAACAATAATGAAATTGAAGGGAGATTACTCGAGTAATCTTTTCTTGTCACAGTAGAATCTCTCTCTTTATATATATATATATATATATATATATATATTTGTGTGTGTGTGTGTGTGTGTGTGTGTGTGTGTGTGTGTGTGTGTGTGTGTGTGAATTATGCGAGCTGTAGTTTGGAAAATCTATATTATTTGTGAAAAACTTCACAATGTCACGAAAACTTAACAGATCCAGAATAAAAACTAAAATGGGAATGATAAAAAGACCGAATTTTTCCATAACAATTTTATGCCTAAAGATTGTAAGGATAAAATAAGATGAAATTTTTAGTTACGGATTTTGATCAAATACACGCACATACACAGTCACACTCACACGTATATACATATACATATATATATATATATAGATGGATAGATATAGACATATATATATTGTGACTGTATATATAGATATATATATGTATATAGGAGCATACGATAAGTTTCCAGATTTCTTTCGTATGGGCAGTTTTATTGATAGTACACACATGAAACTCTTGTCCCCTTCGTAGTAATCTCCTCCGGCTGCAATGTACTTGTACAGTTAGTTCTGGAATTCCCCATGGAAGTACTCTTGTGTGAGCGTGTTTATGCCTCTGACCTTAGGGAATAAGCAAAAGTCACTGGGAGGAAGGTCTGGACTATAGAGAGGGTGAGGAACTGTCTTGATGCCCATATTGGTCAAATAGTCTGTAACAAAGATGGAGTTGTAGACTGATGCATTGTCAGGGTGGAAATGCCACTGACCAGTTTTGAAGAGTGCTGGCCTCTCCCTAACCATTTGGCCAATCAACTCTGGTCTATTGACTTCTTTAATCCACCCACGCATCCCATTATCCCTCACAGACTCCCTGCCTTCCTTGAATCTCTTATGCCTCTCAAAAACTGATGCTTGATTCATGCAAGATGCTCCAAAAGCTGTCTGAAGTAGTCCATACGTTTTGTGTCTTTGTTCCCAAGTTTAAAACAGAATTTTATTGCATATCGTTCTTCTAAAATGTTAGATTGCATATTTGAATTTCACTAGCTGTGACAATCAGGCTTTAGTAGGGTGTATTCCAATTGCTGCTGTAGCTGTTCATTTGAAGCTGTAATCATAAAAATTGGTCAATTATCTCATAATATGTATAGCACTTACATACTGCATTTTCAAAAGTCTACGACATATTTAAATGTCAGGCCAAAAAAAGTCTGGAAACTTATTGAAAGCCCCACGTATATATATTAGGAATCTCACGTGTGAAGCCACACTGAAAAGTTGTGATATAACGAAACAGTATTTCTTTGGATGACTATATATATATATATATATATATGTGTGTGTGTGTGTGTGTGTGTGTGTGTGTGTGTGTGTGCATAAACACCCTTAACTTAATGCACACATATACATACATTCATATAAAGGAAATAGGATTGATGAACCGTGTTCAAATACAAGTATGAGACGGATTGCCTTTTATTTACTACTAATGCTTTTAGGAAAAGCATATATATATTTTTCACCCACTAGCTAGGCGTAAATAGAATGGCAGATTGTTTATTCTGAATTCAAATCAACCGTACTTCGCATAAAAATTGACATAGTATCACATTGTTGAGTGGTTGAATAAATATATATATATATATATATATATATGTGTGTGTGTGTGTGTGTGTGTGTGTGTGTGTGTGTGTGTGTGTTAAACTCTTATGTCAATGTCGGCTTACAAACGCTCCTCAGAGAAGAATCATTGAACTAATTATACAAGTACTAAGATGGTAAAAGTGAATGTGTGGGTAGTTTCAGTTCTTTTTGTGTTAGCATATGACAAAAAATAATACAAAAACTGATTAGCATTCCTCAGATTTTCAATTCAGAGCTTTTCTTTCTCTTAAACCAGTTTATATTCCAGGTCTAAATTCTACTTTGCCTTACTTTTTACGCCTCGCTAGAGGCAGAAGTCAGGTCTTTCCGAAGATCATTTGCTCGAAAATCTCTCTCTCTCTCTCTCTCTCTCTCTCTCTCTCTCTTTCTCTCTCTCTCTCTCTCTCTCTCTTTATCTATCTATTTATGCATGAATATATATATATATATATATGTGTGTGTGTGTGTGTGTGTGTATATATATATATATATATAATGAAGAAATCCTCCCAATATATATATATATATATATATATATATTGCTGAAAGCTGAATTCTTGTGAATGTTATAATTTCCGCATAAATTCCATCTGCATATTTTCTCTGTGACGTTCCAGAATTATAGCGTAATATCTTCATGCAATTTTTCTCGGTGGACCGAATGACAGATTGAATCTTCAGTGAGTCTGTTTTAGGTGCCATTAGTCTGAGGTTAATTGCCTTGAGAACATTGAATATTGAAGTAACACTGGTATCAACTTAGGAGTATTTGTGGTACAAAATCGTTCTTGTTACTCAGCAGAAATCGTATATAGTAATACTAAAAAATATCCGACGTAGCAAATAAAGCAACGCACGTTCCAATGAACACAACGAATGCAGCCATTTTTCTTAATGACAACTAAAATACAATTCTAGTTCGGCGACAACCCACGTAACATATGTGGGTGTATTACAACGTGATACAGAGAACGTTACACTTTGGTTTGGCGTTCATAGAAAAATGTAGCATATAATTTCATCTTTACAATACCAGCATGTCCTGCCTTATTCTTTTGTGAATTGGGAAGTAGATGACTGTTTTGTAGGGTGCTTCTTCCAGGATTTATTCAAAACAGCACGAAACTTCCTTATATAGTTCTCATTCAACTTTTTCTCTATTATTCTTCAGGGCCCAAGTGTTACAAATATAAAAGAGGAAGAAATAGAGACGACATAGGGTTACTCTTTATTTGTTTTCTTACAGATTCCTCCTCATCATTTGTCAACAATTCTTTCTCTCTGATACTAATTAGTAGCTATTCAATTACTAAGCACGATACTAGAATACGATAGGAGGTTACTTAAATTTGGGGATCCCACAGAAAGCAATTCTGTTCCAAAAATCGCTCGGTTCCATTCCAATTTCACTTTTCAGGCTCTTCAATCAACGGAAAATAAACCTAGTTCTTACCGTTTTTAATGAGGTAGTAAGTGTTCCTTGGGGAGGGACCCTTGATCAGAATGGAGATACGTTAATATCAACCAAATCATGAATATACTGAGTAATATATATATATATATTGTAATCCACAGACATATCCGTTTCGTTCTATCAGAACTCGTCAGTGTGGCTAGACAGGCTAGATTCCCGAAGCTGGGATCGAAACCCGGTTGACCAAAACGCCATTCCAAGATTTTACCTCTCAGCCACGAGAAAGCCAGCGCTAGCGAAGTAAATTTTAAACAGTTATGAATCACAATTGTTATTGTTTACATATAACCGCTTAACGGATACCGAGAGCTCGATTCATATGAAGAGCCTTGCATGTACGCTAATGGCAACACTATTAGTTCATTCGCTAGAGAGCTCAACCCTACAGGGATGGGGGAACATATATATATATATATATATACACTCGTGGACGAGTATTAAAAATAACATATTACCTCGGTACCGAATCCGGAAGTAGTCGGCAGAAACCGGATGAGGTAAAGATGGTGTCACGTGATGGCTCACGGAGACGAAGAGGTAGGACTGATACTATCCTCCCGTATTGAAAGAGTATCGAGCAGTCAAAAAGTGACCGTTAGGAGAGAATGTGGGTCACGCAGATGTTCGCACTTAAGTGACCTTGGGTCGCCGGACATCGGAAGGGGAAAGAGAAAGAAGCCAAATGATTGGCGGGGACCCCAAACGGAAGAGGGGTTCCCTTCCCATCAGGGGTAGTAAGGGGTTTTTGAGCAAGTCTCGTGGCAGACGGACGATAGCCATTTTACTCCGGGCTAAAGACAAAAGACTAACTGAGACACGAAGGACTCCAAAATCCTTCAAGCCAGTATACTAAAAACAGAACAAAGTCTATTAGCCCGTGAAAGAAGAGAAATTCTCCAGTGGAACCCCGTCAAAAAAATAAGATAAGTAACTTTGGGACATTCTTCCTTTACACCCAAATTTTGTTTACCACTCTCTCTCTCTCTCTCAATTTGAAAAAGGATAAAGCCAAGAAAAGACATTTATATTCATGGACTATCCTATTATATATTTTTGACACTTTGAACGTATATATATATATAACCGTAGTAAAGAACCTATGTATTTTCATTTTACCATGTGGTCTATGTTATTATTTCATACTTTCCTTTCAGCTTCTATTCGCCTTACATTATCTTGCTTAGAACTGTCCTATTAATTCCTAAAGTATCACACGGGAAACCGGAGTTGCCGACTACTACAACAACATTAATATTATTACAACTAAGACCTATAGGCCCGTATTCTTCTATTATCTAAGGGAAAGAAGTTTAGCGGCCTGGTGGGTGTGTGATAGTGTGAAATTTTGGACCCCTTTGCCAGCGGTGGCCAGTCTGGCCCTAAATTATTCCCTCACGTAATATGCCAGTTCTTATCTGCCTGAGAAAAGAACTCTGAACAGGACTTATTTTTCTGTAGGGGATCAAGTGCCAACCTGCCACCTCTTCACACGTGCGAAAATAAAGTCCCGTTTAGGGAAATTAGTCAATTTGCCGTCACAATCGTATTATATAGTAGAGGAGTGTGAAATGCCTTGTTTTTCATTGGCTGTTACTGAAGGACAGATGTCTATAAGAACGGCCGAAGTCCGGCCTTACTAGTTTATTTCTTTGGTAGAGGCATGAGCGTAGCACGTCACGATCAAGGAGGCGGCTTGGAACTTCCAGAGTCATGCCGGGGTTGCTGTTGGAGCCGATATGATGCAAACAAACCCGAAATCGGCGATGAAGACAGTGCATCACTAGGACCTACCTTGATGCATCTAGGATGTATGACTGAAATATATATATATATATATATATATATATATATATATATATATATGAGAAGTAAATATATATATATTACACAGTATATATATATATATATATATCATCATCATCAGGTTCAAATCTTGCTGCTAGTGTAAGTATCTACAGCGCAGAATTGATATAAGTCCTTGCTGGTCTTGCACAACTATGGCTTAGATGGGTGGAAGTACAGAAGAGAAAGTGATTGTTTTGAGCTACTTAAATTCATTTAACTCCTTAAATTTATCCTTTCTTTGTAATGTCTAAGTCATCTCGCGTGAGATTTCGCTTTGTCATTTGAAGTATCCATACAGTTTCTTAACTACCCATTTTGCTCCTAAATTGTTGTTCCGTTGATCATTCCGTTTGGGCTCTTTCTGGTTGCTGTATTCAGTCTTCCGTTGCTCTTTTTATATAGTCTTCAAGTCGATGCTACCTTCACTGCTAGCCAGTCCTCTTCCTTCTTTTCTTGATGCATATAGTCCCTATATCATCTCTGTTGTCTAAGGTCTTAGAAATCGTCATTCAATTGCTTGTAATCTGCTCTCTTTGTTGCACTTCATCTTGCGTTCATTTCAAGCATGGTCCCGAGGATCTTACTCAGTGGACAACCCCGGCGTTTATCCCTTTGATGAGTTCCTGCAATAAAGTTTATTTTGAGTGGTTTTCACGTTTGCCTCTATTTTTTATTTTTACTTTTCTTTATACTCGTTTGATATTGCCCGCTTCTACTATACCCAAGTACTTGTAATTGATCCTTTCTCCAAGTGTTCCGATTGTTCTCGATTTGCTCGTTATTGATCAATAACTCATACAAAATCAACTACGGTAAATATTTATCTATATTAGTTCAAAGATGTAAATATTCATTCGTGTTTTCCTTTCCTGAAAT
The DNA here is from genome assembly GCA_963585895.1 of Sepioteuthis lessoniana. NCBI lineage: Eukaryota > Metazoa > Mollusca > Cephalopoda > Myopsida > Loliginidae > Sepioteuthis > Sepioteuthis lessoniana. Next base: position 140,422 of record CAUZXS010006011.1, read on the forward strand.
AGGTAAATATAAGCTTCCCCGGTGATTTTACGCATGAAATTAAAAATTTTGAGTGTCGTTAAATATATATCTTTTCTCAAAAAAACAAACAAACAACAATCGGTCAATTTTTTTTTTAATTATTTGCTCGGCAGATTTTATTTATATTGAGCTCTTTACCAAGTATATTAAGATTTAATATTCTATTTTTGAATATTTTTTATTTGTCTTGATTGGAATAATTCCCTATTCCGGATTGACTGGATTAGATAATATTATATATATATATATATATATATATATAATACTTAGTCCAGTTAAACCGGAGTTGGGAGTAATTCCATCAGGACAAGAAATTATTCATGAATGAATATTTAAATCTTCCTGGTAAAGAGCTCAATGTACCAATAATACAGAGCAATAATTTCTTTCAGAAAAAACAACGAAACCAATCACAAAGGATTATAAATTCATTTCCATCCTGTTACGCATTTTTGAAATTTTCAAAAACACGAAAAAAAATTAACAGGACTTCTTCAGATCTTTTTGATAAAAACACTAGAATAGACACATAAGAGTGGGAGGGGATAGAAGAGTGGGAGGGGATAGAAGAGGGGTGAAGAGTTACCTCTTCATTAAGCCCACTTCCGTTTTAAATTTAAAATTTCGGCTGGCAATGTAGTAAATTTATTTTTAAAAAAACTTTTTAAAAACTTAATTTTACATTTAGATTTAAATTACAGATATTTTAAATTAGATTTAATTTTTAATTAATAATCTCACGTAAAGATGCAGTAATAGATATCTTAAAAACAAAAACAAATATTTAATTTACTTAAATATTTTAAAATTTCAAAAATATTTAGAAGGCATTAATCAGTTACATTTTTTACGCGTAGTACGTATGTATTATATGCTTTTTCACAATTTTCTATCTAACAATTTCTTTTATTTATTCTCAAAATTAACTCTAATTCTCAAAATAACTTTATGCTTTTTTTAAAAAAAGCTTTATTTGTTTAATTATTTATAGTTTAAATTTGGCCCTGTGTCTACACCTAGCTATTAGTTCATTTCTCTTATTTAATCATATCTTTGGCTCAGGATGGAAATAAATTTATAATCCTTTGTGATTGGTTTCGTTGTTTTTTCTGAAAGAAATATATATATATATATATACATATATATATATATATATATATATATATATATATATATATATATATATATATTTCATGTGATTATTAGTGTACGTATTTCTATTTGATTATATATGTTAATTTTGGATAAACACAGATACACATACACAGGCGTATACACACGCATACTAATGCATATATGTGTGTATGCGTGTGAGTGTATACCCTAGTGTGTGTGTGTGTGTGTGTGTGTGTGTGTGTGTGTTCAAATATTGAGAAAGCCCGTGTTATGTTTACAGTATATAACGTTTGATAGATGCGTTCATTTAGAAGGCCAACTGCAATAATTTATACGAAAACATCGGCAGTGTTCGAATATTACTGACCATTTCCGGGCCTCTCTTGGAATAAAACAAATCTACGTCAGGTAGGGAAATGAAATATCATAAATAACCAAACGGTAGCAGTAATTAGAAAGCAAACCCAGACATCAATGACGGTCATATAAGCGTTGATATTTCGGGTGTTTGATTTGTGATCTTCTATGAATTGCTAAAGCCTAATTACTTGAACACGTACAATATTAAAAACTCATGATTCAAAAAGACCTGATAGCGAATGGAGAATTATTCAAGAGTTTTATATTGTCTTTGATATAATTCTTATAATACAGAGAAAAATCAGTCTTTGCAAATAAGCGAGCGCTTCTATTTGTTATGATATTTGTTTTCATATTTTTGTGGTGGCGGTGGTGATGCGGGGGGCTTCACACATTTATCGTCTGCAGTGGTTTTGTCTAGAGATCACAGTTCGTTTAATGTAGCTAACCTTGTGTAACGTCTAGCTTTAATGTGTCAGCCTTTTACCGGAGAATTTGAATAAATATCTCGATGGAAACTTATAAGAGAGATTTTCAATAGTTGTATTTTCTTTATTTTTAGTGTTTTGTTATTTAATGATAATTTTCATCGCGCAGAGGGGTAAGACACCCCTTCCAACGAATGTCGTGGTATATGACACTAAACTATCTGATGGTTAGTTTCCAGTAATGCTGGAGCTTTGGGGGAATGCGGAGTAACTTTTCACTGCCATCGCTCCCAGGTCAACTCTGACCCGGAGCTGTAGCGTCTGATAGGGTACTATCTAGGGATCAAATAGAACTAAACTGTGTACTTTTGCTAAATAGAACTAATAACACAGTTATAGCACAAAAAATAACATTGATTCTTGATCACTTACGATTATTTTGTTGTAATGATTGCTGCCATTGATTTGATAATGCTATATGCCCAGTTTTATGAAAGATTCCTTCGTCTAATTGTCCAGTCAGCTGAGACTGTAGAATATACCGACTGCTTCTCTGCAACGAGTGTTCCGTATATGACACTAAACAATCTGATGGTTTGGTTCCAGTGATGCTGGAGCTTTCCAGAATGTGGAGCACCACTTCATTGCCATCGCTCCTAGGTCCACTCTGGCCCAGGCTGGTATCACCTGATACGGCCCTATCTATGGGTCAAATAAATTGCGTACTTATGCTAAATTGAAGTGGTTGAAATAGAACTGTTTTGACGTGTAAACTGCGTACTTTTGCTAAACTGAATTGTTTGAAATAAAACTGTTTTTAACATTGAAACTACTGTGTTGAATAACATTGTTCTAAATATAAATGTTTTGACATTTAGCAGTGTGTAAATAAAAAAAAAAAATTATACTAAACTAAATTGTTTGAATTAGAACTTTTTGACTAAACTGAAAAGCTTGGAATGGAAATGTTTTTGGCAATTAAAGTGAGAACTTATGCTAAATTGAATTGTTTAAAAATGAAGTGTTTATTTGTATAAAAATAGATTTGGCATTGAATATCTTACAATGGTTGATATGTCATAAAACTCAAATAACCAACCAACCAACCAACCAACCAGCATTAGTCTGACAGGTATTGTTACAGAAAAAGGGCGTTTGTTCTAGATTACGTTTCATTTTTTGCTTATACCCTTCGGAAATGCATGTCTTTAGTTGATCTCCTTACTAGGGCAGACTGGGTTTTTATCCTTGTTTAGGCTACCTGAGTTGGTCCAGGAATATATGAATGTCAACTCAGTTTTAGTTCGATTAATTTTGGCATTGTGTGACAAACTATTCGTGGCACTGTGATTTGATAAATACATTTGCAACACCATGACACTATCACTAATATCAACAGGTTTCCTACTTTTTCGCAAAATAAAAAGTTTTTATTCTGACTGCAAAATTCTTGTAGATACGCTAAATACGAGGGACAGAGACATTATAGAAAGGCTATAAAAAAAACCTCGACGGTAAACCAACGCCACAACTCTCTACCCCCTCAACTCTCCCGGACCCCAACTGCAACTCTAACCGACTGACTCCTGACAGCCTATGTTTTCGATGGACCGTCATCTTATCAAATTATTGCTTCGTATTTTTTTCTATACAGCTGACAAATATTTGATTTATTTACTTTTCCATATCGTGTCTAAAATTCCATTTTGACATGAGGTGACCGTCACCTCATCCCACGCGCGAACAAGCATTTCACCCGTTAACCTTGGTGACAATGACACTGTTGAAACCTAACAAAAGATTACTGAATGAATAATAACCAAATCGCGGGTTGAAAATTGAATGGAAGTCTGTATACATTAACTAAATACAATACTTACCAGCGGTATGAACATGGTACTATTTACCAACCCCTCCGCTCGGGCAGGATATGACACAAGGTCAATTTTTAAGCGGAGTTTAACAGGTTTGAATTCAGAGTTTTCCTTCTCCTAGACCAGTTGCCTCACCAAGGCTGAAGAACCTAGTCTGTCCTACTATTTACCCATAGCTGGAGGGAGAATAATTGGATTCATACCTTTCCCAAGGGTGTTAGTGCTATGTAATCAGTATCGTCCAGGATTTGAACTCGTATCCCCGTGTTCATTTCCTACGGCGATAACGACTACACCACGGGCACCTCCTCATGAACATGGTACCCACTGCTAGTGGTGACTACTTAGTCATCATATTTTAGCTATTTATTGCACATCCCATCAAACGGGCGAGTACGACACCAGGTCTTTGAAAGGTCGGTCTAGGCGTATTCCTCAGGCATCCAGCTATAACCCCCCCCCACGAGAAGGGTTAGAACCTGGGTGAACGACCCCAGATGTTCGAAGATGGTTAGCTTCGTGACGTGTATGCTGGGCTTCCCTGGCATCCACGTCAGGCAGTCTCGAGCTAGTAAAAATCCCTCCCCGCAATAGTGTCCAAATTATTCATGAAGTATAGAACATAACTTTTAATATTCATAGGTAGGGTATGTAACATACAGCTACACTCAAAGTTTTTAACTGATTTACGAGGATCGTTAAATAAGTTTCCGGATTTTTCGTATGGGCACTTTTATTGATAGTACACACATGAAACTCTAGTCCCCTTCCTAGTTATCTCCTACGGCTGCAATGTACTTGTTGTACCGTTCCAACAACTTCTGGAAGGCCCCATGGAAGTCCTCTTGTGTGAGCGTGTCAATGACTTTGGTCACAGCCTCTTTCATCTCCTCAATTGTCTCATAACGACTGCCTCTGAGCTTAGGGAATAACCAAAAGTCTCTTATGCCACTGAAAAGCTGATGCTCGATTCATGCAAGATGATCGAAAAGCTGTCTGATGCATTCCATACGTTTCTGTGGTATTTTTTCCAAGTTTAAAACATAATTTTATTGCATATCGTTCTTTCTCACGTCCAGATTGCATTTTTGAAATTCACCAGCAGTGACAATCAGGCTTTAGTAGGGTGTATTCCAATTCCTGCTGTAACTGTTCATTTGAACCTGAAATCATAAAAATTGGTCATTCATCTCATAAGATGGATAGCAATAACATACTGAATTTTCAAGAGTCTGCGACAACTTTAGATGCCTGTACAAAAAAAAAGTCTGGAACCTAAACAAAATAATTTATCATAACCGTAATAATTTTATACGTACTTTTGTTTAAATATCCCCAGAGAATCCATCTCAAGTTCTGAAGTAAACAATATCAATGCTGACTGTACCAGTTCGCCTTTGATAGGTTTTACCCACTTTCATCGCTATACTCTTTGTATAACATTCACCACAACGAGGTCACAGAAGGTATCAGCGTAATGACTGACCCCTAGAAGAAACCCCAGCCTAAATGACCAACACAACTAATTTGTTCGCAAACTAGGTTTATATAAACACCCAGTAAAGTTCTAGAACATTTCTGTATTATACAAAGAATCGGTTGGTAAGATTTTATCTCTATTTACTAAGTTTTGCTTACTCTGGTGAGGATTTCCGTTGCGGCTCATTGGCCTGGTAGCTGTTGAAAAGGGAGCCTTCTGGTCACCCACTTTACTACAGTACTAACTAATCATTGAACAGGCTTGTTGCTACTTAACTTCGATTATCTGGCAGAAACTAATGCTTTTGACATGTCAAACTGGCATATAAGAGCTTAAAGAAAAATTCTTTATAGTCCGTGAGAAAACAAAAACAATCACATGAATCTTATGTAAGGTAGAGAGTGGTTAAACGTAGATGTAGGAAAAGCATCGCCTCTGAAGAACATTAATTAAGATCAAACATAAAACGCCAGACGATAAGGAATTAAAGACTTTCACTCGATAAATGTTCTTTTAAAGTAACGGCCAATGGGAATATTTATTAGACTTCAAAGTAAAAAAACGAAAGACCATTACAAATATTTACTGAGTTAATATAGGTTTGTTTGGCCTTGGTATTTAATGACATAGCAGCCTAATTATTGACTTACCCAGACAAGTGATTCGAGCTGGACAAAATCAAATATCCCGAATCCGATTGATCCAAACAGGTTAAGAGTTCTTTTATATCTACACATAATTCGGAATAGTTCCTGCTTTGATGTTTTACCTTTAACCAGACTAATTTTTCAGAACAAAACAACTCTTAATAATAATAATAATAATGTTAATTAATTGCATGAAATAACGAAGATTAAGATCATTTCTTTAAATGGCACATCAGCTCTTGTTCATACATAGGAATGATTTGTAAGCAAAAAGTTTGTTGGTAAATTTATTTTTAAATGATTTAGTGCTCATTTCCTTACATAGAGTTAAACTCTTTGAGAATTGCTATTTTACATTCACCAGATGGAGACACAGAATACTTCGACATTGCAGCAGGAGTGCTACAAGGGGACACGCTAGCTTCATACCTCTTTATCATTTGTCGAGACTACGTACTTAGAACATCGATTGATAAAATCAGAGAGAACGGCTTCGAGCTGACAAAGAAAAGTGGCGGTATGCCACTTTTTCCCACAAAGATGGCGGACGCTCAATGTTCAGTCTCGGGAAACCATTGGTCAGGAGGACCACGTGATATGCTTACAACTACGTCGGCGCGCGTAAATTCAAGTCCTGCGTTTTTGAGCCACCTACAAGACGGTATTTTCTGTAAATACGTCGTCTTCAAGCACACTCTTTCTCTTTGACGAAATTTCTTCGTTGCGGCAACACTCTCTCTTTGACTAATTTTGTTCGCAGCGGCAACACTCTCTTTGACTAAATTTCTCCGCAGCAGCAACACCATGCCTCGCAGACATTCATATACAAGGACTATGAGACGCTTTCCCGTCTCTGAAAAACTACCTGTTTTTAACCATAGAAAAAGGACATTTTAAATTTGCAATTCCTTCTGTAGCTTAGTTGTGTTACACACACACACACACACACACACACACACACACACACACACACACACACACACACGAGCTCACACATATACACACACTATCATTATGTTAGTAGAGTTAGTAATATTTTTATGTATTAATGTAAGTTTTGTTATTATAGAATATAAATTTGTTTTTGTTCGTTCGCCTTGTTTTAAATGTTCATGCGCCGTTTTACAACCTTTATTTGTTTCATATCTTTTACTCATTTGTTGCATATCTTTACTCATTTATTTCACTGGCCTTATTCATTCATTTGTTTTATCCATGTACTTATTTTACCTTAATTCTAAATATATTAAACTCAACGTTAAATAGTGGAGACCATAAATAAATAAATAGCATAAATACTTTCACTCACCTACAAGTACTTAGATAATTAAACATTGGGATGCAGACCCTTCAAAATTATTATTTGATTTTAAATATTTCTGTTACTTTATCTTATGTACCGTTTTCATTCGTATAGTAAATTGAATATCATCCACAAATAGATAATCCCAGACCATAAAAACTCCCATTATTATTTTTCTTTTTCTTTTTTTTCAATAAATATTGTAATATTCTATAACCCAAAGAAACATCATTAAGTTCTGTTTATTACCAAACTTTACGGCACTGAAAATATGTACGCAAGTTAAAGTTAAAAATTAAAGTTAAAAATTAAAGTTAAAGTTAAAAATTAAAGACGCTCTTTAACAAATATATATATATATATATATATATATATATATATATATATATATATATATATATCAGCCCCTTGACATAATATATAGAGAGAGAGTTGACCAATGGTCCGTGCGACCAGGATTCAATTCCAGGTTGAGTAATACAGTAGACTCAAAAATTTTATTTGATGCCTCCCTGCTTAACACTCAGCATTATAAGGTACGGATCAAGGGTGTGTAGCAATCCTGGGAAGGGAGTAGCGACTTCCCCTACACTTTGTTGTCGTAGCTATTGAAAAAGGAGCCTTGGGGTCACCCTCGATTACGGTCGGCCAACAATTATATATATATGTTGGACGACCGTAGGAGGCTACTCAATGAACTAATTACGAGGGATAGGAACCCAGACTTGGGGTATTGTAATTGTAGGAATAAAGAAGAATGCCTCTTAGGCGGACGCTGCAATTCGAGAAATGTCGTATACCAGGCATGCATTTCTCCAATAGGACAGCAAAGAGACTGAGAAAGGGTCTACATAGGAATCTCCGCGGGAAATTGGAAACAAAGATGATAAAAACCACAAACATTCATTTTCCAACCCAAAACTTAGGTACCAGACTGCTCTTTCAAAATATTTCTGGGGCTTTATGGATCATGGGCTATCTCCATAAATTAAGTGGAAAATAATCAGGCACTCATCGACCGCGAATAGCTTCAACGGTAGACATAACTCATGCTTAGATGAGAAAATTACCATTATCAGTTTCAAAAATTCAAGACTACTGTTGAACGAGAGAAACGAGCTCGTCTTTAAATGTAGGCATAGGGGAAAATTCAAATTATCCTGATTGAGAACCACTGAAAAACCAGACCCTATGTAATCGCAAGATAAAGATGTATAAGAAATTAATAGAGATCAGTTCAATAACAGATATCACAGAGACAAGGAAAGATAAAGATAGATGAGGGCCAGATGAACGTAGAATATTAATCCAAAAATTAGGGCCTGTGAGTCTGGAGAGGTTAATTCCACTTGACCATCTTTAGAGTAAATTAGAAAACACTTGACAGCTATACAAAATGTCTTCACCTTATTTGGTTTAACTATCTCTGTCCTAATTGAAACAAGAGGAATATCTGCGATGACAACAGCTAACTTAATTAGCCTACATATTAGGAATAAATATAAATCATGTATGAGATAGCTATTAGTTATACGATCTGTTTAGAAAATCACACCTGCTAAGGTGAAGTACCCCTTACGAGAACGCAAAATTGGAAGGGATTGACAGGTAGATTAATTCCACTCCTGTTTCTTAATCGTTCTCACACATAACATTTTGACCCCCTCTGCCCACGCCTATGAATGAAATAATTTGTAATTTGATTTCCACTTTTATCCTTATTTTTATGCTTATTTTTATTTTTATTTTTTTTTTTTCAATTTTTTATTTCTATTTTTTAATTTTTATTTTTATTTGTTTTTTTTATTTTTAATTCTCTTATTTTATCTTCTGGATACGAACTGTTACTCCACATTCGCTACTCTTCGACCAGAGAGAAGCATGTAAATAGTCATCTCACGAAACTGAGACTATAGTAATATTCTCCGCCGAAATGAATTTATTATGACGATTTAACCGAGTTTGAGTTTCCATCAAATTGTCATCATCATCATCATATCGCGCTGGTAGCACGGATATCCCTGACCCTCTCTCGTCACTCCTCCCTATCGTTCATCGCCCTAGGTAGATCTTCAGGACAACATCCTGTATCCTCACATAGCTGCTGAATGTATGTTCGTGCTGGTCGTCCTGCTTTTGCGAGGCCATGTGTGGGGATCCATAAGAGTACATCTCTTATGAGTTCGTCCCTACTTCTCCAGCAGTGTCCTGTATGTCCGGTTCTTCTAACTTGAATAGTTTTCTTGATAGGGGGCAGGTGGCCGTACAGTTGGTGTCTTGTGGGGTGTTGCTGCCAGGACTTGTTCAGGATTGTACGCATCATTCTTGTGTAATTGCCATCTAGCTTCTTCTCCAGCCGTTTTGTTAGCGTCCATGTAGTGCAGCCATATAGCAGTATCGATGTGATCGCTGCCTAGAGGAAACTGCGTTTCATTTTATCGGTTAGGTCTGATTTCCATATAATTGATAGCCTATTGATAGCCATCCATGGTTTCGTTAACCTTGTTTCGATGTCCTTTTTGGTTGATTCGACGCTGCTTCCAAGGTAAGTGAATTTGTCTACTAGTTTAAGAGGGGTTCCTTCTAGAGTGGAGATGTCCCCCGTTTGGTTATAGCACATATATTCCGTTTTGTGTGCATTAACATAGAGGCCTATGATTGCTGCTGCTCGTTCCAGTGTAAATCTAAAATATTAAAAATTTATTCAGAGGATGTATTTATTCATAGATGAACACTACGCCAATCTTAAACGTACGTTATTATCTTAAAAACATCTTCAGAACGATGTTAATATGTGACATTTTGTCTACCCCGAAAAATTATATTAGAATGAAAAATTTAAACGAATAAACGAGAATATTCTAAACAATTTTCCATCGTTAATATCGTTTTGTTTCTAAATGTATATATCAGAGTTAATTTTTTCATTTATTTATGTATTCATTTTTTGTTTCTGAAAATGGGAAAACCTATTTGCAGTAGATTTTTAAAAAAATCAGAATTCTTATAAAAATCAAGAAACGTTATAAAAGAATTAAAAATAAACATAACGTCTATGTTTGTAGTTTAGAAAATTGAAAAAAAAAAACCTCTTTCCATTCAAAATAGATATTATTTTCATTTCTGTTTTTATACTTCAAATAATTGTGTTTGTTTTTTTTGTTTTGATTTTTTGCTTTACAATAATCTAAAAAGCATTTTGATATGAATTTATATTGAAAACTTAAAGTATAGTTTATTTACCATTAATAAAAAAAAATCATTAAAATTAGAAATATTAAAACAATTAATAACCAGTTTATTTAAATAAGATGATGAGTTTAAAAAAAACGGGCATTTGCTTGATGGAGTTATTTTTAGAAACAATGTGCGATGTGACAATCTTTCTGTGTCGTTTATTATGTATATTAATCAACATTTTAGAATCCTTGAAATTAAAACAACGATTCGTTTCTAAACTGTGTATTCCTACGCTGATATGTACGTGTGTGAGTGTGTGGGGGGTGCTTTTTCTTTAGACTGCCACATATTTATATATTTCTGGAAGTGTTTCCATAATTTACTTGATTATAAATAACACCTGATAATATCTGAAATTATCCACGGTAGATAATACAATTTTGTTATCTTCGATTGAGAAGATATTGGTCTTTTTATTTTGAACAATATAACGTTGTGTACATAGTTATAGTCACTGATTTATTGACAAACATTCAGTAATATATAGTCGGTCTGTGAATCATTTGGGTTTCTCTGTGAACAACGTTCTTTATTGTACGGTGGTCACAATGAAAGTACAGATTCCAGCTAGATTATATAATTCAAGTAATGATAAGCCTGTTTATCACTTGAGGGTGACTGAATATTACGGCAGGTACTGTCAGCAACTTGAGGCATGTATCCCATGTCTAAGTAAAGCTTAATAAATAACAACTGCGTTTTTTAATCATTGCATTTCTATTTAGAAAGGAACGATGGATTTGGATTAAGACTCCTTTGTTATACCGAAAATCAAACCGTTTACGAGATTATTTTTAAGTTTCATAGTGAACAACAGCGAGGTCTATTCTTTAAGCAAGATTATTTTAAGAGCCTTTCTCGTATATAAATCATGCTAGTCTATTTTTGTTTGTTGTGTTATATATGAAATAATTACTCTGATTGTAAATTATTTTAAATATTTCATTATTTAGTTTTGTTAGGTCACAAATTGTTCAACTGCCTCTTAGCTAAAATCTATGAGTGGAAGTGGCAGTCAAATTGGAAAGACCAAGTGCGTGCACCAGCGACCAGGATAGATTACACCTGCCATTTTGCCCAGTCGGCTGGGGCTGTAGAATAAACCAACAGCACTTCTGCAGAGGGGTAAGAACCCTCCAACAAGAGTCCTGGATTTAGTGTCATATCCAGGAAATTCGCGGGGTGGGGTCTTACTCCTCTGCAGAGAAGCACTCGGGGTATTCTACAGCCCCAGCCGACTGGGCAAGCCATTTCCAGGGTAGTATCATACCTGGTATACGTAACAATGTTAGTGCTACATATAGCTTTAGAATGAGAAAATTAACGTTTTCAAAATATTTGATTTAAAGTATTGTTGAACTATACATAACTTTTTGCTTAGAGGGTGGCACAAGGCCGTAGAAATAGAGCATCCTTGAGACTCGAACTTACGCGTCAAGGTTTGCTAGTCTAGCTCTAACCATTACAACACCCGAGGCAATCCAGTTTATTAAGCTTTAACGTATTGTAGAGGAACTAATTTTTCTTACAGGTACAATTATAAAAAACAAAGGGGTTCAATGCTTTTGGGATTAATATTAAATAAAAAACATACAAGTCTGAAAGAATCATTGAATACTGAAAATACTAAATGAAAAAATTAGATAAAATCTGTTTTTCTGTTTGTTTGGTTTTTTGTTTTGTTTTGTTTCTTTTGTTTTTTTTTTTGGTTTTTACCCAGCTTTTCTCAAGTTGACTCTTATTTCTAACACACATCTTAAGCAAAATATGTTTGAGCAATTTTACGAAAAAAAAAAATAATAGAAGATACGGTAGAGAAAAAAATGATAAAATATTCGTCAAAAATTCCTTGTAAAAATAAACACTTGAAACAACGACAATGAAACATAAAAAAAAACAGATGAATATACTTGTACAGCTGAAAGTTTTTTTCGTTATAAACTGAATTTGTTTAACAAAATGATTTTCCTTAGCAGTGCAAATATACAAAATTCACAAATGAGAATTTGATTGAGCAAGAGAGAAAAAAAAATGAACACGATCTTTTTTATAATTGTGTCCATGCCAGCTTTTAGTTTTCAGAGGAATGTTCATGTTCTTAGAATGAAAATTGTCAACAAATAAGTCCTTTCAACGAAATTCTATTCGAGAAGATGGCCATTTTTTGTTTCAGCAATAATGGAATATTTTCCTGTCTTTTTTTATTATTTTGTAACGTTACAATATTTCACTATACTTCACTCTTCATTGATCTCCCCCTTTCTCAACCTTTGGAAAGATATGGATCTCTTTATCTCCCCAGCTGTAGGTTGAATAATACTATAACTGTTTTAAACAAGTATATTTCGTCATTACATAAATCTCGAAAACTGATGTACTATTAAATGCGTGGACTGTTGCCAATAGATTATTAGTCATTTGGAAATCTGATCGCTCAGATGAAATAAAACGGGGTTTCTTCTAAGCTGTAGCTGTGTCCAAACTTCTGTATAAATTCACCATATGGACGCTAAAAAATGCATGGAGAATTAATGAGATAGTAACTACACAAGAATGCTGCGTGCAGTTTTGAATAACCCCTGTAAGCGTCACGCTATAAAACAGTAACTGTTCGGTCCTTCATCTCCCACCCACAAAATAGCTTCGACAAAAAACGAAAAAGACATGCGTAGCACAAGTGAAGAAAAAAGGATGAATACATGAGTGATATTCTTTAATGAACTCCTACACATAGCTGTGTCATTTATGGCCGACCAGCAAAAACTTTTATTCAACAGGGTTGTTCGGATACTGGATGCAATTTTATGACCTGCTGAGAACAATGAACGATGAGGACTGCAGAAGAAAGAGAGAGAGAGAGAGGAGTGAGTTAGGGAAATTCGTGCTGAACAACACGATTTGATTATATATATATATATATATATATATATATATATATATATATAATGTTAATGAGTTATAAAAAGGGAGAGAGAGAAGGAGAGGGAGAGGGTGAGAGTAAGGGAAATTCGTGCTGACCAACATGACTTGATTATATATATCTATATATATGCATGCTAATGAGTTATATATAAATATAAAGAGAGAGAGAGAGAGAGAGAGAGAGTAAAAAAGTTCATATGTGCCTACGGGTAGGTTTAGATTAAAATCAGAGTGTGAATGAAAAGGAAGACGATGTCGAAATTTATATTGATATTTTCCACTATAAGGATTGCTTCTTCGGAAATAATTTCTGAAGAATATATCCTTTTTGTTAAACATTGCAATTAATTTCCGTACTGGCTTTCTTTTCTTAAACATGCATATAAACACCTTTTCCATGTAAAAACTAATGGGTGAGTACTCCTGAAGCAATGGTTAACGTGCTGGACAGCGGCCCATTTGTAAGCGAGTTTGAACTCCAGTCCTGCTATTAGGTTCACTTTCGAAGTAAATTAACTGGAAAAGGTAATACATCTAATTATCGCTCCAGCAATGGGTTAAATCGTAACACTTCTGTTATTCTATGTGGAGGTCATTCGTATTAGGTAACCTACTAAAGTTGATTTACCATGAAATAAAGAAAACTATCTAAATATAATGTTCCACTTTATTCATTATGTCATCATCATCATCATCATCATGTCTCGCTGGTAGCACGGATATCCCTGACCCTCTCTCGCCACTCCTCCCTATCGTTCATCGCCCTAGGTAGGTCTTCAGGACAACAACCTGTATCCTCACATAGCTGCTGAATGTATGTTCGTGCTGGTCGTCTTGCTTTTGCACGGCCATGTGTGGTGGTCCATAAGAGTACATCTCTTATGAGTTCGTCCCTGCTTCTCCAGCAGTGTCCTGCACGTCTGGTTCGTCTAACTTGAATATTTTCGTGATAGGGGGCAGGTGGCCGTACAGTTGGTGTCTTATGGGGTGTTGCCGCCAGGACTTGTTCAAGATTGCACGCAGCATTCTTGTGTAATTGCCGTCTAGCTTCTTCTTCAGCCGTTTTGTTAGCGTCCATGTAGTGCAGCCATATAGCAGTATCGATGTCACCGCTGCTCGGAAGAAACTGCGGTTCATTTTATCGGTTAGGTCTGATTTCCATAAAATCGATAGCCTATTGATAGCTGTCCATGCTTTCGTTAACCTCTTTTCGATGTCCTTTTCGGTTGATTCGACGCTGCTTCCTAGGTAAGTGAATTTGTCTACTAAGTTAAGAGGGGTTCCTTCTAGAGTGGAGGTGTCCCTGGTTTGATTATAGCACATATATTCCGTTTTGTGTGCCTTAACATAGAGGCCTATGCCTGCGGCTGCTCGTTCCTAACTATGCAGTAGTGTTTCGGCTTGGTCGGGTGTATTTGCCAGTATTGCTATGTCATCGGTGTAGTCGGCGTCGATAATTGTTTTTGCGGGGTACCTTCTGCTTCTTTTCTTCGTCAGCTCGAAGCAATTCTCTCTGATTTTGTCAATCGATGTTCTAAGTACGTAGTCTAGACAAATGATAAAGAGGTACGGAGCCAGCGTGTCCCCTTGTAGTACTCCTGCTACAATGTCGAAGTATTCTGTGTCTCCATCTGGTGATCGTACTTTTACTTTAGTGTTTCTATAGAGAATCGTTATTGCCGCTACGGTTTCTTTAGGTATGCCGTACGCTAGTAGGATTTGTTCCATCTTTCCTCTATGAATGGAATCGAAAGCCTTGGTGAAGTCGACAAATATTAATGTCACCTGTAGGTTTTTTCCCGTACACCTTCAAGGATGCTACGGATGGTTAATATTTGTGAGGTCGTGGATCTATTTCTTCGGAAGCCGTTTTGGTTTTTCCTAAGTATGTTGTCGATTTTGGGTTCTATGCGGTTTCGTAGTAGGGCATTGTAAATTTTGGCTGCTATGGATGTAAGTGTTATGCCTCGGTAGTTTTTGGCTAATCCGAGGTCCCCCTTTTTAGGGAAGGGGAGTATGCATCCCTTCATCCATCTATCTATCGGATTTTGATTGTATACTGCGTTGCAGTGTCGGAGCAGTATGTCGTCGAATTGTCTGGTCTTCCATACTTCTGGGGGAATCTCGTCCAGCCTTGCAGCTTTCCTATTTTTAATTTTTCTGAGAACCGAGTCGAGTTCTTCTTGTGTGAACGGTCCTAGTTTAATGTCTAATTGTTTACTAATTATTCTGGTGATTGGTTCATGTGTTTTTTTCGGTGGGTTTCCAAGTAGGTTTTCGAAGTGCTGTTTCCACAGTTTTATTCTTTCTTCTTGGTTTGCTGCTTTCAGTTTTGCTTTGTCTGTGTTCTTTCTTCTACTCACTTCGTTTATTGTTTGCCAGGCTATCCTAGATTGTCTATCTTCCACCGAGTCTCTAATCTTATCTATCTGATTTTGAATGTATTCTGTTTGTTCCTTTATATATATGCCTGCTAATTGATATTGTGCCGTTTTTAGTTTTAAGCCATTTGAGTTTGTTGGGTTTTTTCGATAGTTTTTAGAGGCTGTTTTCACTAGTGCACGTTTTTCTCTCACCGCTAAAGTTTCTCATGGGACTCTATATTTAGTTTTGAGTTTTGTTGGAATGCATTTCGCTGCTGCCTCGAGGTGCGCATTGACGAAATTTTCATATTCGTCGTTTGGTGTACTTTTTTCCGTCTTTTCTTGTAGTGTTTCGAATCTGTTTCTTAATTCTAATACGTATTTATCTCTTATATCTCTGTTGTTCAAAAGGGCCTAGTCATAGTGTTTGGTGGTCTCTGTTCGTTTGGCGTTTTTTCGTAGGCTTAGCCGTATTTTCGCCATGACTATTCGGTGATCGGTGGACACACCCTCGAAAGAGGAGTATGCCTCGCAATTCATTGCACTATTTTTCCATTTCTTGTTAATAAGGACGTAGTCGATCTGAGCTTTAGTATTGTTCAAGTACGTGTATGTCCATAGTTTGCCCTCCCTTTTTTGGTAGTTTGTATTGAGGCATGCTAATCTATTTTCTATCATGAAATCTGTTAGATGTTGCCCATTCCTATTTGACGTGTTGTGGAGGCAGTATTTGTTGTTTCCGTTTTTCCCGATTTGGGCATTCATGTCTCCGCCAATGACTAACAAGTTGTGTTTCGGTATGCTACGCACTAATGAGGATAACTCATCGTAGAAGGTGACTAATTCAGTTTTTTCACTAACATTGTTAGCAGGAGATGGTTGTTGCTCTGGGGTTGCCGTTAAAAGTAGCTGCCATCATTCGAGGTTGTATTTTCTCAATGCTATTTAGCGTTTTTAATGCTCTAGGTCCTATAAGCAATCCTACCCCTCCTACTGCGGCGTTGACAGAGTTTTTCCATGCGGATACAGTGACGAGCGACCATCCATTGCCAATTTCGTGATATTTGATATCTTCGGTGTGCGTGCATCTGTGTTCTTGTATGCATATTATGTCAATCTTATGTTCTACGGCCGATGCGATTAGCTCTGGTAGTTGTCCTATTCTATTTAAGGTTCTTACGTTAAATGTCGCTATTTGTAGTGTTTGCTTGCATTTTAGTAGTTTTGGTCGTTTGAGCTCTGTAGCTGATTTTTCGAACACTGAGGCCAGGGTTCCAACATCAGCAGGACGCGCCCCCTTTTTTACCCGCGCGAAGAGCGATGCGGTTTGTGTATGTGGTTTGAGTGTGGGTCATAGTTATCTTTCGATGGCTGTTTTATTCTCTTCTATAGAAGCCACTCTTATAGAGGAGCAGCAGTAGATCCCCGATCGAACTAATGATCCTAAACGTAAAGTCGTCAAACTCACGTCCAGGACCTGTGTAGGTATTGAGTTTGGTCGTCCATGGGCTTATTCAAATACCTTTACGTACATCATACTGCTTTCCATGTGTACGTAAAAAGTGCGGGGGTATTTTGATTTAGTTTTCTTAAGTTTTAACTTAGTTAAAGTCCAAGATTAAGGTACTTTCGTCAGACTTTCACTGGTACTGAATTTTTTTTTCTCTTTTGGCGGTATTGGGACATTTTCCTAGGCTTTTTAGTTTTTCTTCTAGACTACCGTGGGGAACCGAGGAGGCTTTAGGAATTATAGAGCTTTTACAAATGACTTTTTTTTTCTTTTTTTTTGTGTGGTAACATTGGGTTTTTTAGGCTTTTACTTTTTCTTCTAAACTACTGTTAGGGTTTTAAGAATTTTTAACTTTTACAAGAGATTCAAAAACGTTTTTCCGTGTTCGCTGACATTTGGACAGAGTCATATATTTAATTTGGGTTTATAGTAAAGTAAGCGTGTCTTTACATTTAAAACGCACAGTTTAAACATTATTTTACAAACAAAAATACAGCATAACATTTTGTAAAATTCAGCATTTTAAATTAATAGGACTTAAAGACATACTGACCAATATTGAAAATTTTTTCTTCTATTTTCCAACAAACTGGATAAAATAATTAATGGAAAGAATTTAAATGCTATACAATCTGGATGTGAATATTTACTATGATAATTTTCATAGATTTTTTAAAAGCTATGTTCAAGAATGTTACTTTTGCCCGCTCTTATGATTAGCCATATAGTAACTCTGATGAATGGTAGTTAAACACCGCGATAATCACAAGTCAAAACTATAGAGAATTACGTGATGCATTCGAAATAATATTGATAATATGAATTTAGATTGATTGGTTTGAATCGTATGACAACACATCTAAGATTATTCATTTGACGTATGGTTTTGCATTTATGAGCTGTTGTTTCTTAAAAAGCCGTTCTTATTTATTCATTTTTGCAACTGAATTCGAATAATTTTCTGACAGAACTGTTTGACTAACAAAGGAAATTATTACAGCTGAAGGGATTGGGAGTAATGGCAATAAAAGAGTACTCGACACTCCCCAGATATCCAGAACTAGATCCTCGCGATCGGATGTAATTTACTGTCATAGGATGACACCTTTTTTTTTTCAAAGATCTGTATATTCTCAGCTCCAGTAATGTCATTTTTGCCAATCTATTGATTACTACGTTGGTGTCAAATCTTTACTTTTTCAGTTGGTTGGTGGGTTTGCTGGTGGGTGTTTTATGGCACATAAACATTTGTGTGTCAAATACTCGTTACACACACACACACACACACACACACACACACACACACACACACACACACACACACACATATATATATATATATATATATATATATATATATATATATATATATATATATAATCCTTTTATATAAAAGCAAAAAGAAAGCATTAACTTTCTTGGTGTCATCAGGAATTTTTTTCAGGTTGTTAAAACCTTCCTGATCATCTGAGGAAGGTCTTAACAACCAGAAATAAATTTATAATGTCACCAAGAAAGTGATTTTTTCTTCCTTATTTTTATATATAAGTATCTTTAGCTCTGCACGTTTAGAGGGGATATATTCTTAATTCCAAATTAAGCATACATCAATAGGCGTTGGTATTGCGAACTCAAATTGGATAGATATTACCCCTCTTACGTTTTTCAATTTCAATTGCAACAATTTCGATGTGTATAGGAGGGCGTTACTTCCTTCTCTGGATTGCGCATCTTGCTCTTGATCTGTACCTTAAAATACAGAGTGTCGAGCAAGGAGGCATCAACTACCATTTTTGAGTCTATGGTATGACTCAATTTGAGATTGAAACCCTGTCTTCCGAACCACAGACTAACACATTGTAAGTAACTTTACTCTTAAAGCTGTTACAAGATTTCATTTACTCGAAAACGTTTAAATTTCTTACAAGTATTGCTGTCTTATATTAATTATAATTGATATAAACCATTTGTTTGCACACAATTAAAAAATTTCAGTAGTGTTTTTTTGACATTACTAATTAAATTTATAATGTATTTCCACGGAATATAATTGATTTGCGTACAGCTGAATGGCTTCTAACATCTAAGAATAAAAATCCTTGATAAATAATTGAACAATTCGATTTGGCCCCTAGATTGGCCCCTCAAAACCATAGTCGATAATGTCAATACTACCCATTTCCCGGATCTTCAGGACTGGAACTTCATTATTACATGCAGTGTTGTATTATACCAAGGACACTTGTTGGTGGGGGTGGATCTTATTCCTTTGTAGAGGTGTAGTAAGCGTATTCTACAGCCCCACCCAACTGGGAGTTCCTGTTTCGCGTTTTAAGTCGGTCTCATTTGTTTATTGATATCTCCACGTTAAAAATCAATTCGTTTAACCGAATGCAATCATTAGCCAAGCGATTTTTTCCAGACATATTAGCACTAGGTTGATTTTTCTTCGCGATTTTTCCCCCGCAAATATTTGTCCAACAAACGCCTGTGTTTTACGATGCACAATTGAATTTATCTTGCGATCGTTCGTGTATGGGTGATCAATCTTACCAGATATTGGGAAATATTCAAGCTGTGATTGATGATCACTTTCTTTTATTTTTTTAACTGTTTTAGTTTGATTTTTAATCAAATCGTACGACTGACAAATCACCTTTACTTTTTATTTTGACGTTTAGAACGGGACTTTGCTAATAGCCTCTGGCACTTGAACTCATTGGGAACTATAGTAATCCGTTAAACCGATTTTTCTTTAGATAACGCAAATATTTAAAGCAGATAGATCACTAAATTAGAAAGTCGACAAAACAAAAAGAATACTTGTAATTACTTAGATTTTTGGATTATTGACCTCATCGTATTTTTCATACTCATAAGGTTTTGGCTGATTTTTCCTTCAGCCTTCATCAGGTGCTTCCGTTTAATTCGGTAGTTGGGAGTATTACACACACACACACACACACACACACACACACACACACACACACACACACACGCGTGCGCATATATATCTTTATATATAAGTTTATATATATTTAATACCATGGATGTTTATTGGTGATCACCAGTTTCACGCCGTCATAAGGCAAAAAAAATATCATCGGTCTGATTATTGTCGTATAAAGACGGTATGAAACAAGTTATTGCAGATAAGTTTCCATCCTACTCGATATATATAAAAATAATATATATATATAATATATATACTATATATATATATATATATATATATATATATTATATATATATATTCATTTATTATCATATTATATATTAGCTCTATCATCGATATTGTGCACTCTCAAATTTTACCGAATTTGGTCTGCCACAAACACACCAAGTGAGATAGTGACAACCACACACTGTTGTAAAATCTATCTATCTATCTATAATCAGCAACTAATCAACAAAAATAGAGCATAAAGACGTCGAGAATTATTTAATCAATGAGACAAATCTATCTGTGTATCCATCGATCAATCGTGCTGTTTACGAGGATCCATTTAAAAAAAACAAGAACCGAAGAAAACGCAAAATACATTATTAGTTGTGTGAATTTCTGAGATGAGGCGAAATAATTTTTATCATTCAGGGTCTTCGGTCTATGGTGTTCATCTTTATTATCATTATATTCACAACGTTTCGGCCGATATGTCCTCTGGCTTTCTTCAAGTGTTTCTTATCAAACTCTGGAGTTTACACGGAATTTGAAACTCGTCCTTTATTTTATCCTCGAGGGTCGCTTTCTCTAATTCCATTAACCATAACCAAGTACAAATTTTAAGGATTAGCTGTATTGTTACTCGCAAATAGTCAGGATTGAACCTGAAACCTTTAAACGATTGTGGGGGTGTCCTCGTGGTGTAATGGACTGCGGAATCGTAGTAAGCGAGTTCGTACTCCAGTCGCGCTATTACGTTCACTTTCGGGCAAATACCCTTGGGAAAGGTATGAACCCCCTTATCCTCTCAGCTATGGGTTAAATAGTACCACTACTGTTCTTCTAGGAGAATGGCTTTGGCATTAAATAACCTACAAAGGTTGATATGCCATTAAACAAAGAAATTAAACCAAACCAAACTTAAACGATTGCCTCGTTGAAGCTTATGGAACCAAATCCTATAACACTTACGCAATGTTTACTGCTGGGCAAAATGCATTCTTTTTATATTTTTTTCCATGACTGCCGACGCTGATTTGTTTCAAATTGGTTTATCTCAAGAATTATTTTATTCTCATTATATATATTTGTTCTGAAGTAATTCAAAATGGGGAAATTCAAAGTACTTCAGGTTTGAATAGAGGTCCGTCATCAAATTTTTGGTGGCCGAGAAGTACAACTACATTAAATTTACAGAACAATGTGTGATGTGTGATGTTTTAACCAAAAAAAAATGTTTACAAATAGTTAGTTATAAACGTACTCTCTGCAAAATATCAAAGTGAAAAAGAAAATTTGGGCATCAAAATACACCGACTGCACCTCTGCAGACGGGTAAGCATCCCCCAACGAGTGTCACTGATATATGACACTAAACAATCTGATGCTGAGGCTCCAGTAATGCTGGAGCTTGTGGAAATGCGGACTACTCTTTCATTGCCATCGCTCCATGGTTCATTCAGGCCCAGAGTGGTAGCATCTGATAGGGTCCTATCTATGGGCCAAATAGAACTAAACTGCATACTTATGCTAAATTGAATTTTTTTGAATTGTTTAGAACTCTTTTTTGCATTTAATTGTATGTAAATAAAATAAAGTACTTATGCTAAACTGAATAGTTTAAAATAAAACCGTTTTTTCATGTAAACTGAGTACTTACACTAAACTGAACTGTTTAAATTAGAACTGTTTCTGATATTTAAACTGCGTATCACGAAAACTATTCAAGTTAGACGAACCAGACATACAGGACACTGCTGGAGAAGCAGGAACGAACTCATAAGAGATGTACTCTTGTGGACCCCCACACATGGCCGTGCAAAAGCAGGACGACCAGCACGAACATACATTCAGCAGCTATGTGAGGATACGGGATGTTGTCCTGAAGACCTACCTAGGGCGATGAACGATAGGGAGGAGTGGCGAGAGAGGGTCAGGGATATCCGTGCTACCAGCGCGAGATGATGATGATGATGATGATATATGCTAAACTGAAATGTTTGTAATAGAACTCTTTTTGACATTGAAACTATGTATTTACGAGTTAAACCGAATTGTCTGAAATAGAAGTCTTTGTATGTATAAAAATGGATTTGGCATTTAATAAACTACAATGCCAAAAATACCAGAAAAAAAAGTGAACCTAAAGATTTGTTGCTAGTCAATAAAACTAAAACCATAAAAAACTGTGGATGAGATGTCATGGCATTAACATCAGTCAATCATATTTTGAAAATTCACTTTTGATATTCTTGCTTTTGTCCAGGACTGTAATTTAATTATTACTGCTTGTTCAAATTAGACAATTACTTCAATGGTCTTATTTTCGAAAGTTATTGTTAGAGAAAATAGATTCAGTGACATGAGATCGAACCCTTGATGATACTGTTTACCTTTCTCTTGGCGGTATTGAACTTGGGAAGAACGTGGATTAATTTATTCTCTCACTGCCTTGCTACTAGCTAAGGTTAAATAATTGAGCCCAAAAGCCTTGATATAGCAACCGGTCAGTGAGAAAGTAAAACCAACAAAAAAAGAAAGAAAATCAGCTCTATTTCGATTTAAAATTGACCTTGTGTCACCTACGATCCTAGATGGGGAAGTTAAATAAATTCATATCTTAGTTACCACGAAAGCCTCGATAATCATATCTATTAACCCTTTTAGACTTGCTGATTGATCGTCTGGCCTTTTTGCAAGAACTCGCTTTGGACGATGCCCCTCACGTCGTGATCAACATGATTGACTTTTGAATTTAATTGGTTTGCTTTCGGTCGTTTCTTTGAACCTCGTATACCACTTAAAAACACGGCTACACAACCTGTTATTATCTTTACACATTGAATCACTTTATGTTCTTGTGACAGATTTCATCGACCGAACCAAAAATTTCAGGTTTATTCCTTGCTCCGTATTTATCGTTCATTTCTCTGTGCTTATAGCTGTATTCCGCTTTGAAATTGACCTTGTGTCGCCTTCCACCCGAAATGTAGAAGTTAAATAAATACATATCTGAGTTACCGCAAAAGCTCCGATTGTCAGACTTATATTTTTTTTAATGAAGATTAATAATGCCCTGGTCTCATATTTGATGGTAACTGTGTCGTTATTAAATAAACACCAATATTTAAGCCATAATCTGTTATCTATCAATAAAATAAATGTTTTTTTATTGAGTTTCTGACAGTAGATTATTCTTGCGTCGGTCTTCTCTTATAAAAACAAAGAGATAAAATAAAATAAACTGGCTCCAGGCCAGTTATGTTTGCATAAAGGGGTTTGGAATAGATGGGAATATTGTTGAGTTAGTATTTAAGCTGAATCTGTTGCAAGTGAGGAACAAAGATATAAACGTAATAGTAAAGCAATTTATTTAAACAGCTGTCCGATATATTCTAAGAAAAGTAGACAAGCAACGTTCCTATCTAATTCCAAACTTAATATGAATAGTAAGAAGCGGTTTCGCATCAAATCTAAGCTGAGTTTAATTTACGTCGTGCCTATCGTGGTATAATATTTAGTGAGCGAGACCAACAGACTATTGTCTTGGAGATCGATTTATTCATTGGCGCTTATTCTTTTTGCCTAATGCCTAAATAAACTAAGCTTAGTAATGACGGCTTACATTTCATTTTATTTGCAGCCGCGCGTAACGTAACAGTTGTCGTAGCATATAGAATCGGTGACCCGTGCTTAAATCTTGCCGTTCACTTTGCACTGCTACCTTTTGAAAAGACATTAATCAAACTGTTCTCTCTAACTCTGCTAAACAGTAAGATTGACGAGGTTCTTTTGCCTTGATTAAGCAACCAGAGTAGGAGAAAGAAAATTCTCAATTTAACCCAGATTTCTCCATTTATTTATTAAATCATCCTTGTATTTCAATGTCTACACACGCTTGCTTTAATGATCAACGCTGCTGTGTCAAAACTAATTAAAACTATTCCATGGAAAATATGGAGACACTCTTACAATAACCAATAACCCTAGTGGGAAATGGAATCAGCAATCCGAGATCGAATAGAGGACGAGGCTATTTGCATCCCCTTGGGAAGGCAATTATTCCATCTGTTCTTCCTCTGCCTATTATAATGTCAGACTGGTTTTTAAACTTGTTTTGGTAACCAGTCTAGGAGAAGGAAGACTCTGAATTCAATCCAGTTTACTCCACTTAAAAAGTAATTCCGTGTAACATACCACCCGTTGCGGAAGGGTTAGGTTGATATATACTTCTCATTTCATCTTTCTAACTACTCTCTTCTAAGTGTAATTTCGTAAAATAATTAGGGTAATAATTAATTACGAGTTGAGACCCGAGTAAATTAAACATATTTTTCAAAATGTTTTACGCAATTAATTGATTTGAACGTGTATCTAAAACAAACACCCTCTATCCATTTACATAAAAATAAAAAATAGATTTTTCAATATAAAAATCAAAATTATTTAGTCACAAAAAAAAATTAAAATCTCTTAAAAATGAATTTCTTTTTAAAAATCGTTCTTTTTTTTTTTTTTTTTTTGCAATTCAAAATATAAGATATATATTAAAAAAAAATCAAGTAAAATTTTCCACAGCATAATATTATGGTATTTTTTTGCAATTTTATTTCAGAATTCATGGTCATTAAATGAAGAAAATAAAAAATTAAGAATTTCGAAAAATTTCAGTATGTAAATATTCAGACTCTTTTCTTTATAGAGATTTTTATAAAAAAGTATGTACCCAATATATTTTGATCAGATTTCTTAAAATAAGGTTGGTGGGGTCAACCAAGTAAAAGAAAAAAAATTTCTCCTAATATATAAATTGAGAAAAACCTATTTTAAATCTAAATTCATTTACCGGTGAATGAATATCGAAATTTCATGAAAATTTGCTTCTTATTTCATTTTACGAAGAATTTTAAGGAAAAGACTGTACGCGTAACTTTAATGCGGTAATTTACTAAGCATTTTGCACAAGGCCATATAAAAGAGGCATCCAATGAGATTTGAACTCACTCGCGTAGGTTTGATAGTCGAGCTTGCTAATCCTTACACCATTAGAGGCCCCCACGCGTAACTTCTATGTAGCCAAGTTAAATTTCAGTTGATTTAAATTTTCTGAAGGATAACCATTTTTGATTTAAATCTAATAAAGGAAAATATGATATCTAATATAGTTTTGCATTAGTCTTCAAATTTGACTGGTTCTTGCTAACTTTAATTTCGACCAATAGGATTATTCTCCAAGTGCTACGGTCATGCGAACAAAAGAGAGCTGATTCTATTAATAAATTGGAAATTAAATATTTTCTTTTAAATATTAGTTACTAGATATTTTGAAAGAAAATGTAGTTCCTCGCAAAGGCCATACGCATGCACAGGTGGCAGACATGTTTAACACGTCAAAATAAAGGTGTGGTATGATATGATATGAATAATAAACAAATCCAGGGTCATCCATCAACTGCCGTGGGGAAATAAGGATTTGTGACACATGTGATGATTCTAGAAAGTATGATGCAGGGGTTTAGTGAGATGACGTCATATCGAAGATGTCGGATGATGCAATAAGTTTATCGAATAGATTATACACAAAAGATAGATAAAGCGAGTCCTCGGTGAGTCTTCAGTAAGTCTTCTAGGAGTTGGCAGAAGTTGTTAGGATGTGGGTGTCTTTTTGGTGTGTCTGCTAAGCCGGGGTTTGTCCATAGACCCTTCAGATGACGTCCTCTCTCCTCGTGTTGCGTTTACAGCTAAACAAAATGTTGGGTCCGAATAAAACATTTTCGTGTATGAAACAACTGAGTCACCTTGTATTTAACGAAGGGTAACATTTTTTGATATTCAGAATGGTCCATGGTGTTACAATTTTTCTAATTTTGTTTACAATTTCCATTTTTTTAAAGCAGTATTACAGTATGCTATTAATATTTTTTTCTGTTTTAATAAGGTCGGGGATTATTTACTTACTTAATGATTTCATTATATAACTTAAATATATTTTTCTAGATAATTTGGGCAATTTATTAATTACTGGCACCATTAGATTACAGAAAAGGATTGCTTTTCTCTTCTAACTGTGCTTTTTGGTTCTGTATAAGGGAATTTAGAAAGTAGCCTATATAAAAAACGGGCAAATTTGCCGATTTTTATTTCAATTACAACAACGTAGTATTAATCTTGTATATATAAAAAACAAAATCTGTTTTTAAAAAATGGACAAAAATGTTGAGATGTTTGTAGTTTTTTTGAGATTTTCAACTTTATGAAAACCTTTTTCGTGTATCAGCCCCACTCAACCAATTGTCTTCCACCATGCTAAAGCGTTTCTTAATCATAAAAGTAAACTTTTAAGATTAAAATATAACTACTTTCATGTCTTTTCGGGCATAAACAATTGGGAAATAACACAAAATTGTTCATTTTTTGTTAAGTTTTTTTTAGACTGATATATAAGGCATTAGGTTACTTATAATACCCTCTATTACTAAGAGGTCAACCGTTGTGGTTTTAGGACCCTTTCAACACAATTTGACGTCGGTAAGCTGGCTAATATTTAAAA
This sequence comes from Sepioteuthis lessoniana, assembly GCA_963585895.1. NCBI lineage: Eukaryota > Metazoa > Mollusca > Cephalopoda > Myopsida > Loliginidae > Sepioteuthis > Sepioteuthis lessoniana. The sequence continues at coordinate 167,399 of CAUZXS010006011.1, forward strand.
ATTGGCAAAGAGGTTTCAAACTGTTTATGCTATCTACAGTTCCTAGGTTGTCGCCCGTGTATGTACTGAAACTAATCTCGAGCAACAGTCTTACGATAATATAAAAGAAAAACGTATAGTTAGAACGCGTGTGATATTAAATAGTTCCGTTACAATGAGTGTAGCAGTACTGTTATGATAACGTTAGTTATCTGTATTTTGTAAGATTTTTAATTCGAGGGAAGATATATATTGAAAAAATATACTGTAAATATTTACCGTTTAAGTCGACATTTTAAACATGAAAATATCGCCATGAAACAAGATATCAAATTATACACCAGGGTTAAAATCCAAACCTTTACCACAGACTGGTCAACAAGTAAAATTGTCCTTCTAACAATCGATATACTCCTCTTACGTAACTCCAGTTGACTGTCACCAATATTTGCAACTTAAATTCGTGTTTGGTGAACATATCTAACAAATTAACGGAGAGATCAATAGAAAATAATAAATCAGTATTAGAAATTAAGTGTTATATTAACTCTATATCATACACCGTTTCCAACAGCTGATGTACTAACTGGAAATACTAATCGGGACATCATAACCCCAGACGGCCAGTCAGATAACTTTGACATATTGTTCATCTTTGTGATTTTATGTTAGCACAATAAATCATGAATTTTGATGTATATGAATACTTATGTGTAAAAATTGCATGTTTCCTGCATGTCAGATGTAATTCTAATTTCAGAGTAAAATAACGTTCAGCATACACTACGAGAGTAATGATAGTTTTATGCGACAATAAACATTAACTGAACTTACACACATTGGTATTATCACTATACTTATATGCGACAACATTTTAAATAAAGTCTTTTTGAAGGTTATTTCAATGACGATTAAAACCTTCATTCTGAAATATGCAATCTAATTTTAAGTGTATTGACCCATACATTAGCCCAATCGGCTTGGGTTATAGAATACACCGACTTTTTCACTGCAGAGGATAAAACTCCCCGAATGAGTTTCCTGGATAAGGCACAAAATAACCTGACGGTGATGTTCCACTAATGTTTGAACTTTTGGGAATGTAGAATGTCCCTTTATTGCCATCGCTCCCAGGTCCACTCTCGCCCATACACATCCATAAATCTAAACTCTAATAAACTTCTTATATACGTTTGCTACAGGTTATCAAAGCCTTGGCTCATTTAGGCCGACTGAGTAAGTTTTGGCAAACGAGTAGAAAAAATTTCATAGATTAATTGAAACCTACATTAAAAAGAGTATAATTTCACACCCACATACACAGTGACGGAGGAAGTGAGAAGGAGATAGAGAGAGATAAGAAAAAAACAACCCCAAAAATGTATGCATTATCAGGTTTGTATAAGTGTATATACGTAAATGTATACTAGCGTAAACACTCACACATTTGGGGTACATTCTTATATATATATATATATATATATCTGTATGACCCAAAGTTTTTTGTGATCAATTAACTCCAACAGAAATTCATAGACACAAATCCTAGAATTAAAAAGGAACACAATCTTCACAATAAAACCCAGAAAAAAGATTGCTCTAACCAGCATTACCATAATCTCTGAAACACGTGTAGAGCATAATTATATGAAATACATTCTAAACTACCGCATTCAAATTCCTTGTAATCTAATGTAGCACACACACAAACACACATATATATGTATTCTCGTGGAAGGAACATGTATAATTCTAACTTGTATATCTCCGGTAAAAATTGATCTCCTGTCATATTCTGCACGTATGAAGCGGTTAAAGATATAGTAAAACTGCAAATTCTTTCAGAGTAGAAAAAATTCAAGATCAATTAATAATTTTCTTACAACGTTATTTCCGAACGTCATTTTAAAATCGTTTTTACCCAAAATGAGAAATTTTTACTTCTTCTGTATTGAACCATTACCAAGATAAATATATATATATATATATATATATATATATATATATATATATATATATATATATATATATATATATATATATTTTCTTACCCTAGAAACGATGCACAAGTTGTAGTTCATTGTATATATAAATATCCTGAAGCTAATGACCACTAATTTGTCACCTCTGGTTATTACAGAGTATCGGGGTAACTTGTACCGAACTCGAGATATCTGAACGAATTTAGTGTTAAAATATAAAGACATTAATTCCTGTGTCCGTGGTGTAATGGTTATCATCGTAGGAAATGGACACGGAGACACGAGTTCAAACCCTGGACGAGATTGATTGCATTTCACATAGCACTAATACCCTTGGGAAAGGTATGAATCCAATTATTCTCCCTCCAGCTATGGGTAAATAGTAGGACGGACTGGGTTCTTCAGCCTTGGTGAGGCAACAAGTCTAGGAGAAGAAAAACTCTGAATTCAAACCTGCTAAACTCCACTTAAAAATTGACCTTGGGTCATATCCTGCCCGAGCGGAGGAGTTGGTAAATAGGATAAAGACATTAATTCCGATTTTTCCTTTCTGAAGTATGTATGCATTTTTGGCTAAATCTCTATGTGTTCGTATATATGAACGTTAGATTCACAGGTGAATAAATCCGATATTGCATTGAGTAAAGAGTAGCTAATTTATAATCAGGGATTGGACATCTAAACATCTAACACAATGTAATTAACAAATGAATTTAAGCTTGAATTAATAAAAATAAGTATTGCAACGTGGCTTATTCGAGAAGTCGTATGAAGCAAAATGCATGAGCATAGAAATATAATTGTATTCATTTTATTAACTTTTCTTCTCTCATACAAGTGCTCAATCTGCCAGTATTTTGAAATCTTCCAATGACATTTAAAAAATAATTTTTAAATTAATTCTTCAGGTTTTATATTTCGAATATTAACGCAATCAAATTCAATTAAAAGAACTTAATTGCTTTCAGATTCAAACTCAATTATCAAATCCAGAATGCTAAACAATTTTGAGTTTCCTGAATCTTGCGTTATTATAAATTACATTATTATTTCATATTTGGCGCTTGTTAACTTAATAGGTAATTTGCTATTTACATCAAATTTATTGTTGCCCATCGGACAGCATTTTAGGGAAGCTTCGCCAAAATTATACTAAAACTCATGCATACCAATCCCCAGTATATTTTCTTTTAGGTCTTTGGGGGCAATCTGTACAAATGTAGACTGCTGTTTTTTTGTGGGAGTTTTCATTGTACTGGTTGTGACACAAATGTCTCCCATATTTTAAACTGCTACAAGTCTGATGCAAATGAGCTTAAGTAGGTGGCAATGTAAGCTTTATTTATGTCAAGCCATTTTTTCGTAACTGATCGTATTTGAAAAAAAGACTGTACGACTTTGTCAAGATGGAGTTATGATGTTAAATTTCCCCACGCAGGTCATTTTAAAATGAGTAATGTATTTCTCCCACCGCCTGTTGTATTGTTAATCTCTTAGTGTTACGACTATCATCGTAGGAAATAAAATCAGGGACCCGAGTTCGAATACTTGACGAATCTGACTGAGAAAGACACACATCCATCAGTTGTGTTACGTTTCGCTCTGGCCAAACAAACGACAACACGTAATATATATGTGGTACTATAGCTTCACAACACCTAGTTTGCCGCTGGTCTCGTGATTACCACATGTGTCGACTGGTCTTTATTTCCACGCCCACGTTACTTTAAGATCCGAGGAAAGAGAAGATGGATGTGGTCCAGTCGATGAAGGTTGGAATTCGTTTTGGGGAGAAGAAAAGTTGCCAAGCAAATAAAGAAAAATGAAGAAAAAGCGTTTGTTATAATCAGTAACAAACGTTTATTTACTCAGTTGTATAAGTATTTTTCATCGATAATTTTCAACAAACACCGTGAACTGGGGGTGAAAGTAGTTGACTGGCGGTGTCTTAACTGCAATTAGGCAGTGTCAAAATGGCGAATGCAATAGCAACGGATTTGGTTCTTAAAGCGGCGAATTCCTGAACCAACTCGATTTTTCGCTTTGGGTGTCCTCTATTTATGGGCCCGAATCCCGAATAATCAGTTTCTGATTGGTCAGCCAATGGGGATTGCCCCTGATTGGTTTAGACAATCGGCCAATCAGCTACAGTCATCGGAATGGGCTACAAGGAGCAGTTCTGTGGTTGGTTGACCAATGATTTAGTGATTCAAGGCCTTGTGCCAAACTTGGTGACACCAACCTAAATTGTCCGCCATCTGAAAAATACATTTTTTGTTTATGCTTTGAAATTTGACGAGTCTTTGACAGGTCTTGCAGGCGTGTGAATGTTTGTTTTTTTTTGGGCGGGGGACAGATTTATAGGTCAACCAGTTCTGATCGGATCTCAAACTTTTTGTATTTAATGACTTGGTGTTTATTTTATAACCGATTCTCAAAAAAATACTTGGACACCGAAAATAAATTTATTTTTTATAAAATACTGATTATCATGATTTAATTAAATTAATCATCATTCAATAAAATAACGATTATCGTGATTTGATTAATTATCATTTAATCAATTTCAAATAACTAATTTCATTTTATTAATTTCACCTGCCAACTCCTTGACACTTAAATGAAAGTGTCATATATATGACAATATATATCTATTTTCTCGACGGATGCTTGTGTGAAGTAAGAGCAATCAGGAGAGGTATTAGAATCGTTCGTCTCTGAGGCCTAGACCCTTCGGTCTAAGTTAGACGATGGCCGAGAAAACGCACACGGGGTAACGACAGGACAAGCTTGCGAGAACAGCTATATTTTCACTGTCTTCCGTTCAATTCGTCGGCCTTATATTACAATCAAACTCTCACGTAGAGATATGGACATGCCTCCACACCCACGTAATCTCTTCCCATAACTGGCCAACGGGATATGGAACTTCCGCCCTCTTTGGAGTGGCACGTTTGATCATCATCAAGCGGAAATAACTGTCATGCAGTTCACAGCATCAGTTTGTGACTGCATCGTGGGATTTTAACTTCGTCCTATATTGTCAGTCAAGCTCGCCTACGCAATCTCTTCCCATAACTGGCCAACGGAATATGCAACTTCCACCTTCTTTGGAGTGGCATGTTTGATCATCGTCGAGCGGAAATAACTGTCATGCAGTTCACAGATCACCCTCTTCCGGTGCATCAGTTTGTGACTGCAACGTGGGATTTTAACATAGCAGATCGACGTCTTTAACGTCAGTGAGGGAAACAATCTTTGAGAATAAAAACTCAGAATTCCAACCTTATTTTTTCTAACGGTTTTTTGAATAGGGGGTCCTCGTGGTGTAATGTTTAAAACACTGGGCTGCAGAATCTTAGTAAGACAGTTCGAATTCCATACACGTTATTACGTTCACTTTCGGACAAATCCCATTGGGAAAGGTATGAAACCCATTATCCTCCCAAGCATGGGTTAGAAAGTACTACTGCTGTTCTTCTTGAAGGATGGCTTTGGCAGTAAATAACTTAAGACAAATGATATGCTATCAAAACAGAGAAACCAAACCATCTTTGTTGCCAACTTGTATTTTAGCTATGTCAAATTATATATATATATTTATATATATATATATATATATATTTATATATATATTTCCTTGGTATTTTTTAGGTGACTAGGTAGTGATTCTGATTGAGAACTTCGGCTATTATCAACCATTTCTATTTTTAACACTTTCGATCCAAGACAGATTCAGTCTTAAAACATTTAACCACCAAATCCAATAATAGAAAATGTTTTAAAATAAAGAGAATGTATTTGATACGTTTGGCTCATTTCAGCAATTGCTTAATGCGTGACATGTTTTGACGATTGTCGCCAAAGAGTCTAAAGTTAATATAGGAGAACCAAATTTGGTTGGTGGTTTTGTTTTACGGCATATCAACTCTTCGGGTAATTTAACGCCGAATTAAATTTCAATCAATTCAGTTTAGCATAAGTACACCATTTAGTTATATTTGTCACATAGATAGGACCCTAGCTGGTGCTACCACTGCGGGCCAAAGTGGACTTGGGAGCGATGGGTATGAAGAGGTACTCCGATTACCCCAAAGCTCCAGCATTACTTGAAACTCACTCATCAGGTTGTTAAGTGTCATGTCCAGAAAACTCGCTAGTTAAACCCTCTGCAAAGAATCAGTCGGTGTATTCTACAATCCCAGCCGACTGGGCCACAGGACACTTGTTGAGGGAGTCTAACCCCTCTGCAGAGAAGCAGTCGGTGTATTCTACAACCCCTGCCAACTTGGCAATAAGGAGAACTAAAGGGGAAATGAAAGTTTATGGGAATTATGTATTTTGAAAAGTTTATATGAAAACGAGAGCAAAGGCAGAAGACAAAGTTTTGAGTTAGATATAATGGTATCAACCAAAACATGAAAACAGAGAGACGTATTTAAGTGTCTTGTGGTTTTCGCATTTTCTTAGCTCGTTGAGGCCACGATACTAAAAGTAACTTCAGAATCTTTCTTCTATCATGCATAAAGTTTAGATGCCGCATAATAAAGACTGCCGTTTGATATAAAGCAAAGAGTAATAAAATGAGAAGATATTAATATAGAATTATTATGTTTATTTCATTTTCCTTATCCGGGCAGGAACGTCGATCGATGCCTTTTGAATCCTGACTAGAAGCAAGGCACACACACACACACACATATGAAAGAAAATCCGAAAATAGAATCGTTCCTACCATAATATAAGGATAAATACACACAAACACAAACACACACACACACACACACACATATATATATATGTATATATATATATATATATATAATCGTTCCAGCGATCGGCTGACTTGTTGTTGTATATATATATATATATATATATATATATATATATATATATATATATGTGTGTGTGTGTGTGTATGTGTGTGTGTGTGTGTGTGTGTGTATTTATCCTTATATTATGGTAGGAACGATTCTATTTTCGGATTTTCTTTCATCAATATCCATGCAAATAAAAATCCAAAAGAGACCTCAATGTAAAATAATAATTAAATTACAGAGCTAATGTTTCCATGTAAAAGAAAAACCTTTAAAAAGTACTCACATGAGTAAATAACTCACATATGAGTAATTTTTAAAGGTTTTTCTTTAATATGGTATATATATATATATATATATATATATATATATATATTTGTAAAATGATCAACTGACATTGGATAACATCCATATTATGAAAAGATGAGATTTGTTGAATGGGAAACAGTTAGTCTTCTACTCAATCTTGACCAATTTTATGCCAAAATCTTAGAGCATATAATCACTTTCACGTGAGTGACGAAAAAAGAAACGAATAGGTACCGGAACGTTGCTAGCGCGTTTTGTCAACAGATAAATACTGTTATTTTGTTAGTACAGATAACTTAATTAATATCATAAGATTATCCCTAGTGTATATATTATCTTGCAAGTTGCATAGGTATGACACTCATTTATAAGAAATTTAAAAGAGTGTCGCTCATGCTACGTAATAAGCAAAATAAATCCTCTTATAAAACGCAGAAAAATATTTCCTTATAAAATTGCGGCTATGTTCATATGTCCAGACATCTTACAATTTTTTTTTCTAAGGAACTATGTGAAAGGATAGGTTTATGCCTCACTCCTATTCCTACAAGGCAAGGGGAACTCAAACAGCGAGTTTCCGTCGTACTGTAGACTGTTACCGAAGACATACTGCAGCGTGTTTAGCAGGGATTGAACTACAGACTTAAGTGTGCCATGTTTCAGACAGTGATCATGATGAAAAGTTGTAAAATTGTTCATGAAATTCTCATGCTTTGGAATTTCTGATTTTAATTTTGATGAGCAAATTTTATTTGGTTCAACTTTTATAATATCTAGTTTCATTTTAACTATGTAATTAAAAATCAAATGATAGTGACCATACCAGAATGAAATGATATCAATTTTTCGGAAATTCCCAATGCGTATAAAAGCGTATTTGTGATTGAACGTGTTAAACTTAATTAGAAAATACTAAGCAGAGTTCAAAAAATAGTTTGTGATATATTCTCTTTTACTATATTGCCATTTAAAAAATGCATGAATTATTTTTTCTTTGTAAAATCACTGCTGTATACTATCTGTGCTTTAAATGCAAAGACAATATACAGTAATTCCAAGTAACAATTGAACCCAGTCAAGAGAAGCTAACTCTATTGAACTTTATTAGAAATTAAAAGCCTACATTAGCATAAAATAGAATGCTTATGAGGATACAAAGAAGCATCAATAAAGACTGCGATGAAATTTTAAAAAAAGAATTGTGGACTTTAACTAAGTTAAAACTTAATGATGACAGAAGGAGGAAGAAAGACGGACGGAAAAATTTTTTTCGAAAGCCATGTGATGCAGCATGGTGGCCGTAAAGCAAGCGGATAAACCCACTGACGGCTCAACGCAATGCCTAACCAGGTCCTGAGCGTATGAATCCTACGGTTCAACGGCCAGGATCAAATAGCTCGATCAGGGAACTACTGTTGTTCATCTACAAGGGTGGCTTCTATAAATGAGAATATAAACAGCCATCGAAAGATTACCATGACCCACACCCAAACCACCTGACTAACCTAACCCTCTGTATAAGCATGATAAGACACAAGGTCAATTTTTACGTGGATTTTAACAGGTTTGAATTCAGAAGTGTCCTTCTAGACCAGTTATCACATCATGGTTAAATAGCCCAGTGTACCCAACAATTCACCCATAAAGGAGGAATAGTTGGATAGATACCATAGAAGATGTTATTACAATGTGAAATGCCTCAAGGATTCGAACTCAGAACGTCATGACTGTTTCCGACTATAAAAAGTATCATACTACAAGCGCTTTCTTAAACATCCTTTATATTCGTTGCTAATTCTCCATTGCTAAATTCGTTCGGAAATATAACCAATTATTCTCACGAATCAATTTTAAAAATAACAGAAAGTAATCAGCTATTACTGGCGTCTGTAAAGACGCCAGAGAATTTATTATTAATAAATAACAAATTTATGTCTCTGAATTACCTTTCTTGGTGTAAGCTATTCATGCTTCGTCGAATAGACATGACAGTAATTGGCCGATGAGATAAAGCATTTCGGCCAAAATTATATATATATATATATATATATATATATATATAAATATATATATATATAAAAGAAGTAAATTTATTATCTATTTTTGAGACCTTACAAGAAGAGAATCCCTTTACCTCCAAGGAACCAAATAAAAACATTAGATAGCTCCATATCAAACTGTTTGCTCATATGTAAATATACGGAAAGAGACTTTTTCTCTGCGGAAATAGCTGTGGCGACCCGAGTTCAAACCCTGGACTAGGCTGTTTGCATTCTCATGGAGGTGATACTCATAAGAAAGATAGGAATCCAGTTATTCCTTCCTCTATATATAGTTAAATAGTAGGCCAGACTGTGCTATTTAACATTTGTGAAGAAACAGCTCTAATACAAGGAAAACTCAAAATTAAAACCAGTGTTAACCCTTGTATGACATTAAGTAAATGGATACAGAAATTATTCCCTATCTTAGAGATGCATTAAGATTTAGTGAAAACTTCGAAATAATATCATCTCCTCCGAAGTCAGATAACTTTACAGAACCTGAAATATATTGGTGTGCATCGCAATTGTTGCATATCCCTTTGGGTGTTATACCTATTTCAGAATTTACGTTACTCGTAAATAGAAGCAATATTTTTTAAAAAAAGAAGAAAAAAAGAGTAAATATATTTTAAAATTAGAAAAGAGCTGTATCATTTTTAGAAAATTACTTATGCAAATTATTTCGAGGAAGTTCTCTTTAGAAATCAACAACTTTTCTCATTCTTAGTTTTCTATTAGCACATTACTTGTTATAAACAAACCATGTAATTTCCTGAAGCAAAAGTTATCCCATCAAAACAATCCAGACGTTTTTAATTAACTGTGTTGAATAGCTGCAAAGAATCAGTAGAAAATTGTCTCGGTTTGATTTTATAGCATATCAACCATTGTAGGTTATTTAATGCCAAATTAGATTTATACATATATATTAGATATACATGATTTGTTAACAGAATTGAAAGGAGGTGAATAGTTCCAAATATTGCTATGTATCACAAAAATAATTGAATATTAACTATTTGTATACACACAGTTAAATGATCAAACAGCTCGATTTCTAACAATTCAATTTAGCATAATTTATCTATTTGCATTCAGTTTAAATGTCAAAATTCTATTTTACCTATGAATAGAACTCTATCAGATGCTAAGACTCAAGGCCAGATTGAACCGGGGAGCGATGGCAATAAAGGTAAACTCCGCATTCCCTATTTCTTTAGCATTACTGGGGGTGTCCGCGTGGTGTAATTGTTAAAGCGATGGACTGCGAAATTGTAGTAAGTGAGTTCGTGCTCCAGTCGCGCTATTACGTTCACTTTCGGGCAAATACCCTTGGGAAAGGTATGAACGCCCTTATTCTCCCAGCTATGGGATAAATAGTACCATCACTGTTCTTTCTAGGACAATGGCTTTGGCATTAAATAACCTACAAAGGTTGATATGCCATTAAACAAAGAAATCAAACCAAACCTCTTGCATTACTGGGAGTGTCCTTGTGGTGTAATGGTCAGAGCGATGGACTGCAGCATCCTAGAAAGCGAGTTCATACTCCAGCCGCGCTAATACGTTCACTTTCGGGCAAATACCCTCGGGAAAGTTATTAACCCCCTTATCCTCCCAGTTATGGGTTAAATAGTAACCCCACTGTTCTTTATTGGAGAATAACCAACAAAGGTTGATATGCCATTAAACAAAGAAACCAAACCAAACTAGCCTTACTGGAGTCTCAGTATCAGTTTTTTTAGTGTCATCCCGGACATTCGTTGGGGGGGGGGATCTTACCCCTCTGAAGATAAGCAGTCACTGTATTCTATAACTCCAGTTGACTGGTCTAGTAGAAAACTAGTTTTGTTTCTTTGCTTGATGACATATCAAACTCCGTGGGTTATTTAAAGCCAAACCAGTAATTTTAGTAGAACAGTAGTGGGGCTATTTAACCCGCTGTTAAGGGGGGGGAATTTTATATCTTTCCCAGTTTGTATTTATCTGAAATTGAACGTAATACCACAATTGGAGTTCGAACTCACTGTGATGTTACGTTCTTGCACGTTTGCCAGTACACCATGGAGATTCCATCGAAGCATATAGCCGCAAAGAATAAAGTTACTTGAACAATTCTAAATGAGGAGATCACGCTACCACTTGTCACTGCATCCAACAATGTAATCAGTCTTACGATCACGAATTTAAATGACCGAGCATCTTTAACAAGTTAGAGCCACGCATTCACGTAGACTAAATTGCAAATGGCGTCTCTAACCGGCTATGAAAGACATCATGGTTCGGATTGGGTAAATTAGAGCTTCCGCGTCCCATTTCCTCTCATTAACTTTACAGACTTCTTTAAACATTTCCCAAGCCTTCTCTATTACATAATTTGGTAAATAAAAATGTAATAAAACGATATGCTACTGCTCAAAAATCCTATGGACCCAATTGGAATTAATATTTATCTGAAGATTTTTGACAATTTTGGCAAATGTTCACGAATATTTTGCCACGCCTCACTTATAGGACTGCGCAATTTATTAGGAGTGAATATTAAAGCGTAACATAAAGAAAAAAAAAAGTTGTAAATTTAAAAAAATATCCAAACACCCACGATGCTGGAATACGACACAAAGTCACTTGAATGTGAAGGATCAATCAAGAAGAAAACCTCTCGGGTGGCGGTGCCAAAAATAGCTGAACCTTGTCTGTATTTACTTTTGGAGACGACTCAACTTTTTCCCCTTTAGAGGTACGGGTAAGTGCTACCAGCGGGAAAGTTCTCCTGAAGCGGAGCTAATTTATTTTTATACCACCCAGCATGAGTCTCAAGTATTTGTAGTAAAAGTAGTAGTAGTGGTGGGATTTGAGAGACAAATGCATTATTCATTCTTATCCAGGACGCCAGATTTTACGCTAATTAACAAGAATATAAAAAGGAATGTTATATAGGGGATTTCGCTGTTCAGGAAAATCATGGAATGAGAATGAAAGAATGCTAAATGACTGAAATATTCTTTGATATTTCCAGAGAAAAGAAGAAAACAGTGGATGGTTGGGTTTTATGGCATATCAACCTTTGTAGGTTATTTAATGCCAAATCCATTTTTATGTAAATAATCTGTTCTATTTAAAACAATTCAGTTTAGCATAAGTACACAGTTTAATTGTCAAAGACATTTCCATTTAAAAATATTCAAGCAGTTAAGTGTAAATACAGTTTTAATGTCGAAAAACAGTTCTATTTCAAATAATTCAGTTAAGCATAAGCACGCAGGTTAAATGTAAGTACTGTTTAATTGTCAAAAACATTTCTATTTCAGGCTATTCAGTTTACTCAACAATTCATTTTAGCATAAGTATGCTGTTAGTTCTATTTGGCCCATAGATAGGGCCCTATCAGGTGCTACCACTCCTGTCCAGAGTGGACCTGGAAGCAATGGCAATAAAGGGGTACTCCGCATTCCCCAAAGCTCGAGCAT
>CAUZXS010006011.1:185000-195000 GCA_963585895.1 Sepioteuthis lessoniana
CCCCGTCACGAAAACTATCAAAATTAGATGAACCAGACATGTGGGACATTGCTGGAAAAATAGGGACGAGCTTATAAGTGATGTATACCAGTGGACTCCTTCACATGGACGAGCAAAGACTGGACGACCAGCTCGAACCTACATACAGCAGCTCTGTACCGATACGGGATGTAGCCCTGAAAACCTACCAGAAGCATTAAACGATAGGGAGGAGTGTCGAGTGAGGATCAGGGATATCCGTGCTGATAGCGTGACATGATAATGAGGGTGATGACAGTAACGAGAATTATTTGGAAATGATTTTTTTTTAATGACAGAATAAAATGACATTATAATAAACTATGGGCTAGTAGTAATCCAGACTCGTTGGTGTCTCGTGGGGTGTTGTCGCCAGGACTTGTTCAATATTGCTCTCAACATTCTTGTGTAGTTGCCGTCTAGTTTCTTCTCCAGCCGTTTAGTTAGCGTCCATGTAGTGCATCCATATAGCAGTATCGACTTAATTATAATTCGACATTACTAAAGTGATTAAAATTTCTACATAAAACAATTCATAAAGAGTTGACATGCCGTTGAATAAATCATTGTGCTGCACACCAACAATTATTATTTTCCTTCATTTTTCTCTTAGTTAGATGGATAGATAGATAGATAGATAGATATTTCTATTTTAGTAGGCGTAGTACACGCGTTTTACCGCAACATCTTTTTTCATGATGGGTTTCAAATTTTCAAGGATTAACAAAAACTTGACTTAGGTTTTGATATACAATTTCCCCACTTCATAAGAGAGTCTGAGTTCTGCAACTTGAAAATGAGAGCCATTACCATTTATTCATCTGCTCAGTTGGCTGGGGCTGTAGAATACAACGACTGCTTCCCTGCAGAGGGGCAAGGCCCACCCCCAACAAGTGTCCTGGATATGATACTCAACAATCTGATGGTGAGGTTTCAGAAATGCTGAAGTTTTGTATTATACAAAACTTCAGCATTCTGAACCTCACCATCAGCTTGTTGAGTCTCCTGTCCAGGGTACACCTACCTGTTGGGCATGGGTGTCCTCGTGGTGTAATGGTTAAAGCGATGAACTGCGGAATCGTAGTACGCGAGTTCGTACTCCAGTCGCGCTATTATGTTCACTTTCGGGCAAATACCCTTGGGAAAGGTATGAACCCCCTTATTCTCCCTCCAGCTATGGGTAAATAGTAGGACGGACTAGGTTCTTCAGCCTTGTTGAGGCAACTAGTCTAGGAGAAGGAAAACTCTGAATTCAAACCTGTTAAACTCCGCTTAAAATTGACCTTGTGTCATATCCTGCCCGAGCGGAGGGTTGGTAAATAGTACCTATGGGTCAAACGGAACTAAACTGCGTACTGATGCTCAACTGAATTATTTGAAGTAGAGCTGAACTGTGTCCTATTGCTGTGTTTACTTGTTTGAATGGAAACAGTTTTTACATTTTTTTTTTTTTACTTTAAATGTTTGTAAACAAAAACTATACTTAAACTAAACTGAATTGTTTGAAATTTCATTCGACGAGAAATGTTCCGCAAAGGGTTGATACGCAGTAAAGCAAAACCACCAACCAATCAACCATATACTCATGTAAATATGTGTTTTCATTATAGTCGTAACAATTTAGAATATTTTAGCATATTATACCATTGCATACAGACACTACCTCTCACTCATTTATAAATATATGTGTGTGCGTGTGTTTACATGTGTGCGTGTATTTACATGTGTGTGTGCTTTTGCGTGTGTGTTTCTGTTGCGAGTGAGTGAGTGCATCTGTTTCTGTGACTTTTACTACTATTTGCATACAGCATACGTCGTTAAAGGAAATAACTGAAACGCTCTTCGTTATGACAAGGTTTTTCTCGTAAGCTCAGTGGTTCATTTGTGGAACCAATTACCCTATCTCTCCGTTATAAACCAGGTATTTTATTGCGTAATGCTTTGTTAAGTGGGTCAAGATTAATCCTCAACAATTTATTTTTCTATCTGTCTGTCGCTCTCTCTGGCTACATATCTATCTATCTATCTATCCTCATCAGGCGGGCAGATGTTACCACTAGACACGTCAGAGGTGAGAGTCAAAATAACTGCTTCAGCAGAGTTTAATTACTTTTCAAAAAGTACTCGGCTGCAAATAGAAAGAGCTAAATTACTTATACGAATTTAGTAATTAGTAATACCAATCATGGAGTTACGAGGTTGGGCTCTGGTTATAGGAAAAGTTTTTTTTTTAAATCTGCTCTGCGTGTTATGATCATCACTTCTTGAATTATTTTCACAGAAAGTAAATAATTTTTCTTTATTGCCAATAATAAAGTTATATATATATATATATATATATATATATATATATATATATATATATATAACTTTATTTAAATTTATATATATATATATATATGCGGCGCAATGAACAATGGGTAGAGTGTTCGATTATGGCCAAAGAAACCGGAATTCAAACCCAGTTGGAGTCATATCAAGGACACAAAAAAATGATACTTGATAAGTAGGAGTAACGCCCTCCCCTACACCTCGGTGTTGTAGCTATTGAAAAGGAAGCCTTCGGGTCGCTCTCAGCTACAGTTGCCAACTTTACTTTACCTTTACTATATATATATATATATATATATATATATATATATATATATATATATATATATATATATATATATATATATCATCAAGAAAAACACAAACCGGTCATATTAGGATTATAAATTTATTTCCATCCTGTTTACCAGGAAAATTTAAATGTACACTCTGGAATAGTTTTCTTGTCCTGATGGAATTACTCCCAACTCCGGTTTAATTGGACCAAATAATATTATATATATATATATATATATATATATATATATATATATATATATATATATAATGATGACTGCTGCATTAAGCGACATTTTGAGGCTAAAGTATTATCAGAAACCCACGTGCCCAGGCAGTAACTTCTGTAACCCCGAGGTGCTCTTGATTTTATTTCTACTCTTGGAGCTTACGTTGCTGTGAGCAATCTATGTTCATTTTAATATGCAGTGGTAGGTTTAGCAATAAAACTTTGAAATCCAACATCAGTAAGAAATACATTAGTACCCCAAACATTATATTCGTTGAATTACTAGGTTAAGTCAACTGCATATTTTGGTTGGCATTTCTTTAGTATTGTTGGGTTTGGTTTTTACGACATATCAACCATTGTCGGTTATTTAGCGCCAAATTCTGTTCATACGTGTATATTGAATATATACGAATTGTAAACCCACTTTTTAATAATATAATCAAACAAGCCTGAGCACATTTTTGCTCATAGTTAAATGGTTTCATGTATTGTTATTGAATATGAAATTGTCCTTTTACTATTAATCCTTTGTTTGTACACAACTAAATAGTTTTAAATACTGCTATGTAACAATAAACATTTAACGTTAGTCATTTGTTTGCACACATTTAAATAGATGTACATGACATGTAAGGGATTAGTTTGTTAGTAACTTCATATTTGAATAAGTTAGAACTAAGTTGTTTGCACACTAGTATTGGTATAGGTGCTACGGAGTTTAGTTGTTTCGATTGCTGTTATCTAACCCTTATAATTCTATAAGGTATTTATCATTTGTTTGTACACTGTAAAGTGGTTACAAGTATTGCTATTCAACACTAACGCCTCTATTTTACATTACTCATTCTTTTGCATACATATAAATGGTTGTAAGTATCGCTATGTATCACTAATAATTCAGTTAAACATCAGTAATGTGTTTACACATAGTAAAATAATCGGACAGTTCTATTTCTAACAATTCAGTTTAACATAATTCCTTAATTTGTATTAATTTAAAATGTCAAACAGTTCTAGTTGACCCATGAATAGGACCCTATCAGGTGTTACCACTCCAAAGCAGAGTGGACTTGTAGTCATGGTTTTTTAGTTTAGTTTTTAACTTGCAAAGTTTTTATTTGGGCCAAAGTTTTGATATGACATTCATCAATGAGATAATCTACGCTGACACGTGCTTTATTAAAGTACTTCATACGTACCAATAGACAAGTGCTATATCTATATGCACAGACTAGTGCTCTCTATATAAATTCAGACAAAGGCTATATACAGACAATTAACGGGTACATTTAATTCCCAAAAGCTCGTCATTACAAGAGCCTCACTACCAGATTGTTTGGACACTCGTTTATGGGGTCTTACACATTTGCTGAGATGCAGTTGGTGTATTTTACATTCGCAGCCGTCTGGAGTTAAATATTTAGGTATGTGCTAGTTTGGGTTTCGTATATCTTATGGTTAAAACAGTTTAATCCGTTGTCGATACCCACTATGGTTGCTAATTTCTTAGCCGTCAGTGCGTTCCTATCACATTGTTGGTGGGTGGCTGTTTTGTTTTCCGGCGTATCCACCCTCTTTGGATTAATTGAACTCCGAATTAAATCATTTTGATTAAAGTTTCAAACAATTCAGTTTTGTAAAAAATACGGAGTTTTGTTTACACACAGTCAAATATCAAAACAATTCTATTTCAAGCAAATCAGTTTAGCATAAATACGCATTTTAAATGTCAAAACAGTTATTTTAAAACCAATTCAGTTTAGCATAAATACAGTTTAGTTCTATTCGACCCAAAGATAGGACCCTATC
Source organism: Sepioteuthis lessoniana (assembly GCA_963585895.1). Lineage (NCBI taxonomy): Eukaryota > Metazoa > Mollusca > Cephalopoda > Myopsida > Loliginidae > Sepioteuthis > Sepioteuthis lessoniana. Next base: position 189,667 of record CAUZXS010006011.1, read on the forward strand.
AAGTGCTACGACTCCGGGTCAGAATGGACATGGGAGCGATGGCGATGAGGGAGTAATCTGCATTCCCCAAAACACCAAGATTATTCGAACCTCTCCATCAAGTTCTTTAGTGTCATATCTAGGAAACTAATTTGAAGGTATCTAACCCCTCTTCAGAGAAGCAGTTGGTGTATTCTACGGCCCCAGCTGACTGGTCAATCTAACACATTGTGCATTGCTTCTCTTCGTATAAGATTTGAACGTTGCAAAAATAAATGTATAAGGAAATCTATAATTTACGAGTTTGATCAAAGCCATAACGGCGCAGAAGTAACTAAAAACATATGTGAAGATGTGTTCATAGTTTTCCTCTATGACAAAATGCATTAGCATTCTGGACAGCATAGTAGGCTGGAGTTGTAGAATACACCAACAGTAACTCTCCTGAGGAGTAAGACATTACCCCAACGTGGGTTTTGTATATAACATTAAACAATCTGATGCTGAGGTTCTAGTAATGTTGGAGCATTGGGAAATGCAGAGTACCTCATCACGGCTATTTCCCCTGGTGTGACCGGACCTGGAGTGGTAACACTTGATAGGGTCTTATCTATGGGTCAAAGAGAACTGTTTCATATTTAAACTGAGGGCAAAAAATGACTTATGCTAAATAGAATTGATGGAAATAGAACTATTAGATCATTTAACTGGGTATATATACAAAATGTGTTTTTCAAATCATATACTTCATATATATGTAAAATCAGGATTTGGCATTAAATAAGCTGCAATGGTGGTTATGCCATAAAACCAAATCAAACCGCTCAGCCTGAAAAATTACTTCATCCAACACACAGAAACACACACACACACACACACACACACACACACACACACACACACACACACACACACTAAGATAATTATTTTGTCATAGCCTTTAAACTATTACGGAAAATGTTTTGCAGTATTCAAAAGGATTCACCATTTTTATTCTCATTTCTAGGGGAGGTCATGGCGTTATTGACTCTCACATCGTAGTAAGCGAGTTCAAACTTTAGATGTGCAATTATATTCAGTTTTGGATAAATATCATGGGGAAAGGTATGAACCTTCTAATCCTCTCCCTGCAATGGGTTAAACAGTACCTCTACTGTTCTTTGAAAATATGACTTGGGAATTAAATACCACACGAAGGTTGATATGCCATAGAACAAAAAGCCAACAGCAATGGAAAGCTATTTTTTTTTACCTGACTCTCAACATTTAATCAAAAAGATAAAAATGGACCAAATGAAAAATATAGAGTTGCATCACGTCAAAAAAAAAAATAAATAAATAAATAAATAGATAAAAAATAAAATAGAATAAAATAACAATAATCTTCGGCAAGAAATAATGAAGGATTAACTTTATCAGCATTCGCTAGATTTTGAAATTCACTATGAACCAACAACCGAGTTCTGTGTATTGCCTTCTCTCTTCAAATCGCGTTTGTTTCTCTCACCAACAAGGTGAATGATCCAATAATTATAACTTTCAACAAACAGCCAAGGACATTTCCCCTGATCTGCAAACGTTCAGTCTTGATCCTCCCTGATTAATATGCACTTGTTGCAGACTTTGCAACGTCCATTAAGTGATCGAGTATATCCTTGATGTCGGTCGCTTGATTCGGGCTTAAACCTTTCGCTCGTCTCCAGTCGCACCCAATGTACATCGATTGTCATTAAGTCTTTACATGTGGTAATTAAACTTTGGATCGAATATCACGCACTGAATTCCATCTTTGATCCTCCGTGCATCAACGCTCCTTCATCCAGCGGTCTTTTTGCTGCTTTATGACTCACATTAGTCTCTTTGTTTTTTCAGTCAATATTACCCACCAGAGTACTGTCCTACCTGCCGTGAAATCTATCCATTGGTTAAGGTTGGCGCCTACTGTTCTGTTTTATCTGCTGTCTGCTTTGTAGTCTGAATCTAAAAAAAGATGTTAAAACAGGTGTTTCGTTTTTTTCTTTTACAGCATATCAAGCTTCCTGGGTAATTTAATACAAAAGCCATTTTAGTTAAAGAACGGTTATCATTATTATTATCATCTTCAAGATGCGCTGACAGCACGTATTTCCCTGGCTCTCTTTCTCCATCCGTACCTAGTATCCATCGTTCTCAACAGGTCTTCCAAATTGCAACCTGCGTCCGTTCAAAATTGATGTAAATAAGTTCTTGCTGGTCAGCCAACATTGGTACGTCTATGTGTTGGGGTCCATAGATTAGCGTCACTTTTGAATTCGTCCTTGCTTTTCCGGCAGTCCCGCAAGCCTTGCTCGTCTTATTTGGATAGTTTTTGAGATGGGAGGTTTGTGGCCGTAGTAGTGATACCATTTAATCTATACTGGCAGGGATAAGGGAGTTCATACATTTCACCCCTGTATTAGTCCGAAACTGAATGAAAAAGCTTGTCAGGATTTCGAATTCACTTACTAAGATGTCGCTGTCTAGCACTTCAGCCACAAAACTATCGGGAGCCCCTATAACATTGGTTGTTTGGGTTTTATGCTATATCAAACATTTTAAGTTAATTAATGACAAAGACTGCTCATAAATATCCATCAAACATATATGATTTATAAACACATTTTGTAGATAACATTTCTAAACAGAAATGAGCTTGTTTTTTTCTGCGCAACGTTATTTCTATCTAATACGAATATTTCTATTTCCTTTAAATCATTTGTTCACACAGATTTAAAGGGATAGGTTTGCTTTCTTTGCTTAATAGCATATCAACCATTGAAGGTTATTTAATGCAAAAGCCTTCCTTGTAGAAGAACAGTAGTGTTACTTATTAACTCATAGCTAGGAGGATAAAGGGGTTCATACCTTTCCCAAGGTATTTGTCCGAAAGTGAACGTAATGGCGCGGCTGGAGTACGAACTCGCTTACCACGATTTCGCAATTAAGCCACGAGGACACCCACCTCCCATTTAAATGGATGCAGATATGATTTTTAGTGTGTAGTTTGTAAGTAATTTCATTATTACATCAGTTAGAACTAATTTGTTTGAACATTAGTATTGCTATTTTTCTTTAAGGTACTATTTACCAACCCCTCCGCTCGGGCAGGATATGACACAAGGTCAATTTTTAAGCGGAGTTTAACAGGTTTGAATTCAGAGTTTTCCTTCTCCTAGACTAGTTGCCTCAACAAGGCTGAAGAACCTAGTCCGTCCTACTATTTACCCATAGCTGGAGGGAGAATAAGAGGGTTCATACCTTTCCCAAGGGTATTTGCCCGAAAGTGAACGTAATAGCGCGACTGGAGTACGAACTCGCGTACTACGATTCCGCAGTTCATCGCTTTAACCATTACACCACGAGGACACCCTTTTTCTTTAAGGTTAGATGGTTTCAATTATTTCTATCGTGCACTAATAATTCTATTCCTCATTTATTAATCATTTACAGACAATGAAGTGGTGGCAAGTATTGCTATTTAACACTACTTCTTACGTTGAAGAGTATTCATTCGTTTGCGCAGTCAAATGGTTCCAAGTATTGAATGCAATGCTAATATTTCAATTTAGGCCCGCAGTTGAAGAGTTTCAAGTATTGCTATTTAAATCTTATACCAACGAGACTGTATATACCATAACGGTACCGTCTAGACATTCATACCTGCTGGACCCTTTTGCGACTATGCTGTGGTAAAATTTGACGAATTTAACAACCTAAATATTTTTTACGAAAACAATTTGTAGGTAGTCACCGGGAGAAAGAAAAGAGAGTACAGAAACTGTGTTGACCATGTTAGCTAGACTAAGAGAAAAAGAGAGAGCTGACAACGGCCTTGAATTTTCTTCCTGGTTTTCTTTTTTATTTCTAACATGCTTGTCCCCGAGGTCACGTCCAGTGTAGGGCTCCCTTTGGAGGTTACCCAACAAAATGGGGCATGAACTTTCGTCTCCTTACATCTTCGTGGCCAGTATTTATCTCCGTATCTTCACTTCCTCATGTCTCACAAACAACTCACAGACAAAAAAGAATCGTCCGTTCCCTTTCACCTGGTGTGGGCAGGATGAACACCCACTTCGGCTCTCAATACATCCTCAATGCAGTCATTCACCTGACAGCGGCTGATCTTTCAACAGCCTTAGCCTAAGTCACATAGAGGTCAGCAACCTGACCCCATGCCGGCCTTTTATCCTTTTTATTTTTTCTTCTCTCTTTTCTTCTTTAGAAATTAGCCTTTCGTTTTCTTTAAAACATTATATCACGTTATAATCTATGCAGCAATGATAGCTTCGGGTGCTTTCTCTTAGCACGTGAAAGGGGCGAATCGCACTGGGTTGTGTGATGATGAGTTTGTCAGCTAATCTATGAACGATAATTATCGGTTTTTGCAGTATGGCTTGGAGACGGCATCGGAATACAAGATTTTAAGCCTACCTCATCTTGTTTGATGCTCTATATTCAGTCAACCTAATTGAAATTTCTATATATCTGATTATTCTACTGTGATCAACAGCACCATTCACACAATGTTGGTTCAGCAGCGTTATGGTCAAGTTCAAACTGATAAAGCGTAACTTTCTGACTTAGACCCCGTTACACGGTTTGCTGAGGACATTATAAAAGCGATGTGTTGCATATTGACATCCGATCCGCCCGAGCAGTCAAAATAAGAAATGCGGTTGTGTAAATAACTGGTGCATCCGGTCGAGGATATCAGGGTATAACCTTGACTGTCGACGGGTTGAATTGTGTGTAAATTGTGACGCTGGCAAGAAGTAGGTGGACGTCAAATTATATAACCCCAGCGACAGGAAGTTCAGATCAGTTGGAGAGAAGTTGTTGGAATGAGAATCAATCCCCAGGTTAAGCAGCCCAGGAGAAGAGGAAAGAAATGCTGCAATGGCCAGAATAGTAGGGGTCAATATGTTGTAGTTCTGTTCAGTCTACAACTCACCTCTCACACACAACCCTTTCAATAAAGTGAGAGGTATATTTTTTTAAGAACTTGTAGGGGTGACTGAAAGTGTTTTTGGTACCCGACAATTTTTTGTTTAAAATAAAGGTGGAATAGGGCATAATATAGGCACATGGATAAAGTATTAAATGAAGGAAGCCAATGAAATAAATGAGTGAAGATATGAAACAAATAAAAGTTGTAAAACGGCGCGGACAAAATGAACATTTAAAACAAGGTGACGAACAAAAACAAATCTATGTACAATCATAATAAAACTTACATTGATACATAAAAGACATTACTAACTCTACTAACAAAGTTGTAAAACGGTGCGGACAAAATGAACATTTAAAACAAGGCGACGAACAAAAACAAATCTATGT
>CAUZXS010006012.1:5000-142500 GCA_963585895.1 Sepioteuthis lessoniana
ATTAAATTTATTTCTTTGACGGAGTCAGAAATTCTTACAAGTAATCCTTATTTACCAAATTCATTCATTATCAAATAAAATAAAAAAAATAAGGTAATCGTTTTTTTTTTTTGGGGTGGGGGGGGTATGTCGTAGATCAAGCCGATGAGATTCACTATACAAAATATAGAGCTTGCTCAATGTCGTTTCTTATTCGTTTGTTTAACACTATCAAAAAACGAAGTTGAAAAGATATGTTTGGTTATCTTCAACGTTTTCTAATTTTTTTTATGTGAGGAAATCTATCGACAACCAGGAAACGTTAAGCTTTTCAAAATTTTCATTGTTGTGTTTACCTATTTAATAAGTCTTATAATCCTTTTATTTAAATGGGTATGTTATTATGAGGCGAAGTAAAAATATATTAAGACGGGTAATTCGGTTTAAGTAACAAAACGCAGATTCTGCACTCAAAAATATATTCCAATTCTTTACATTTGCAGGTTTTTAAGTAAAAGTAAAATTGGCGACCTTTAGTCGAGGGTGACCCGAAGGCTCCCTTTTCAATAACTACTACACCGAGGTATAGGAGAGGGCGCTACTCCTTTCCCTAAATTGCTCCACTTTAACGTTGATATGCACCTTATATTGCGGAGTGTTAAACTAGGAGGTTTCCAGTACCATTTTTAAAGTCTTCGGTATGACGCGACCTGGGATTGGTCTCCCGGACCACTGGCGAACACTCTACCCACTAGGCCAATGAGCCGGTTTTTAAGTAGTGAGATTGAGATATATATATATATATAGATATATATATATATATATATATATATATATATATATATATATATATAGATATATATATATATATATATATATATATATATATATATATATATATATATAAAAAGACCCGTTGAATCAACTCTTCAGTGTGGCTAGACATTTCAAGCTTGGATGGATATGTATGTATATATATTCGAGGTAGAGGGATAGTTAGATATAAAAATTTATTAACTACATTGGTTTGGTTTTGGTGCATTTTAGTGGAGTTTGAGTTATTCTTAACAAAAAGGTTTGATGTTTAAAATTTAGTATAGCATATAAGTTTTATTTCTTTTTATTTTTCAAAAGGTTTAACGTGTCATATATAAATCAATAGGTCCGCAAATGAATCTGATTTTTATATTCAGGTTTTTTATCATTTTATATATTTGACTTAAATGGTCTTCAGAAGATTTCAAATGGTTAAGGAATTCTTTGTTTTGACAGAGGTGTGATCCTTTTTAATTCCTGGATTTGTGTCCGTAAATGTCCAACTGGAGTTGATTGAACCGTGAAAAATTTCTGCCGTCTACAGGTTTTTTTTTAAATGTATGTACAAGCATGTTGTTTGTACACATTGGCATATATATATACACACACACGCACACACACCAATATACAGATTTTCAGGGCTGGTGTTTCATATTTACCAACCCCTCCGCTCGGGCAGGATATGACACAAGGTCAATTTTTAAGCAGAGTTTAACAGGTTTCAATTCAGAGTTTTCCTTCTCTTAGACTAGTTACCTCACCAAGGCTGAAGAACCTAGTCTGCCCTACTATTTTACCCATAGCTGGAGGGAGAATAATTGGATTCCTACCTTTCCCAAGGGTATTAGTGCTATGCGAAATGCAATCAGTCTTGTCCAGGATTTAAACTCGTGTCACCGTGTCCATTTCCTACGACGATAACCATTACACCACGGGCACCTCCAATTTCAGGGCTGGTGTTTGTTAGAGTTTAATATGCGTGAGAACAGATAACTCCACAGATAGCTATATTGCGTGGTGGGGTTCGGTTTGTGTGTGTCAAATTAGGCTCTGTTTAATGTAGGTTTAAAGTTTTTTCTTTTATTTGAAATAATGAGTAGTCATCAGTCTGATGTGTGTGTGTGTGTGTGTGTGTGTATTATTGTTCTTAAAAGGGATACAATCAGACAAGGTATTACTAAAGTGGAAAGGAACAGTTAACACGTTCGCAGAATAACGAAAGGGTTTTATAGCAAGAGAGATTAAATAAGACAGACAAGGAATAGTGAGGCACGCTACTAATCCTAGAAGCAAAGGACAGGTATAATGTCGTGTTCACTGCGTGTATATATAGTCACTCCACATGACTGAGAGGGGGGGTATATGCCATTACTATATATATCACACAGCTATAGATAAAATAATAAAAGCAATAATATTGATATGTTTATTTCTAATTAAGGATAAGTGGGTCAATGTAAAACTGAGTGGTTCAAAAGCTGTTTATCTTTGCAGAAATTTAAACAATATTTTAACAATTACCTTCAACCACCCGTAGAAATTCCACGGTGTAAATGCATAAGAATTGCACGAATTTAAACTATAACCTTTCGAAGACAAATCGTTGTCGATTTCTATTGTAAAATTTCGTGAATAACATAGCATACATAAAAATTTTAACTAATCTTACACCAACTAAGCCTGAAGATTCTGGACTATGAAACAGCTTTTTTTTTAAGTGGATCTATTTATCTGATTTTGTAGAAAAATCTGCTTAACTTTTTAGGCGGGTACATCCATTTGCAATAAGGCTAGCGTTACCGGTTGGTAAATAGGCTGAAAACGCCATCTTGCAGCCGAAAATAATAATGAAAGATTTCAATTAAACAATCGAATTATACATCAAAAGAAAACAGATTATCAAAAAATAAATAAAACTTAAAACAATGAATAATAAAAGTTATTCGTTCTTACTAAATTTTGTCTTCTTAAAATCAAAATTACCGAATTAGCTAACCTTAATAGGAAAAAATTGCAACCTTTGTTAAGTTAATACTACCCAGAAACTTGTCTTGGTGATAAATTTTTGTAGAACTCAAACCCTGACAGAGAGACAGCTTAAACTGATACCCAAAAGAAAGATTAAACTTTCTAGGACTTAGAAGAAAAAAACCATCTCCTCTTAAAGCCTTGTGATAGTGTTGTATGTACTTAACGTATGTCCTCATAAATATACGTCAAATTTCAAAGACTGACAGTAATTTGTGCATAACACGCACCTTACTTCGAAATTCTTGGAAAAAAGAGAGAGGGAAAAAAAAAAGTAAATTTAAAAAAAAAAAAAAATGCTCGTGTATAATGCGCATTAAATTTTTATAAAAGAAATTGTAGCAACCAAAATAAGCCTAAATTTAGCATTTCTTCATCGGTTACTGACTAAAAATATCAATTTATCAAGTTTATATCATATCTTAAACACAAAATTTACACAGTATTAAGAGCAAACACAGGGACATGTTCACATAAAAATGCAACAAGCTTGCAGCGAAAATAAGGTCACATTATTTCAATTGATATTTCATTGTAACGCCGTAAAATATCTTTTGGTAATCCCATCCTAAATATGGCGAGATAAATTGCCAGAAAACAAAGTTAATTATGCAGTTCTCGTATATAATACGCACTCCTAGCTTTTGAGCTGAAAAATCTGGAAAATACTGCGTCTTATACACAAATAATTATGGTATTTGTTTTGGCCTATAAGTAATAACTTAGGATGAAAAATTGGAAGGAACCTTTGTCTTCCGAAGTTTATCATATCTTGACGATAAAGAATCATCTCTCTCTCTCTCTCTCTCTCTCTCTCTCTCTCTCTCTCTCCCTATATAAATATATATATTTTAAAATGAGTTGGCCCACGAAAGGATTTGTATTTTGAAGGATTTATTTATTTCGTTCTTACATAAGTATGTTTCCAGCGTGTTGCTTTCGTCAGAGAATATATATGGCACAAGGCCTTTTTAATAGGGTACTCAATGAAAATTAGTTATTTTTGTTGTTGTTTTTTTTTTTTTTTTTTTTTTTTTTTTTTGGTCTTTCTTTCCTTTGAAAAGTTACTTTGCTCGAATATTCTATAAACATTTCAAGTCCCGCACGTATTTTAACTTTTAAAAAGTTCTTTGCATGCTTTTAAATTAAATTTTTAAGTTATTTCCTCGACACCCAAGTGAAATGTTCTAGCACGTTGATTAAGGACAGATCATTTTTATGATCGCAAGTCAACCATCAAGAAAAACATGTCATAAATAAATACACCTCTACATTTGTTTTAATATATAAAGTTCATTTTCTCCTAAAACAAAAGGTTACAGGATATCATCCTTGCTAATGCATTATACAATCAAAGCGGTTATTATTAGGTATTATTCATTATCAAAACTAAAACTATGTATATGTAGCAAACATAAAATTTTATTTTCAGCGAGGTCTTAATTTTATCTATGCTTGCTTTAACGGCAAACCTTGGTAGGCTATATAATGTTCAAGTCATTTTTTTTCTTTTTGAGCAATTGTATGGTTTCAAGTAATGAACGGTCATCCATTGTAAACAATTATAGCTTTATCTAACTATTATTAAACAAGTACTTTTCACACAGTCATATGGTTTCAAGTATTCCAGTGTAATATTAAGAGTTTCTATTTGACCCAAAGGTAGGGGCCCTAACAGGTACTACCACTCCGGGTCAGTGGAGGTGGAAGTAATGGCAACGAGGACAGACTTCACACTTCCTAGGTCTCTTCAATAGATACAGTTTCATATTGTTCAAGGAGACAGTTTCGATGCTGTAGAGTCTGGTAATGATAATTAATAATATCCGTTTTAGATACGTATGGTTCCACTGGAAGTTATAAAATCCCAGGATCTTTGGTTTAAAAGAAATGTACTTTTTATTAAAAAATAATGTTGGGGGCGATAATACACACACTGATTAGCGCGGGTTTACGCTATCAAAGAGATAACTCCTAAAACAGAAAAAAGGGTTCACTGGTCTACAATACCGCAGTAAGCGAGTTCGAATTCCAGTCGTGCTATTACGATTATGTATTTACGGGCCGATATCCTTTGGAAAGGTATAAACCATCTTATCGCACCAGCTATGGTCAAATAGTAGCAATACTGTTCTACAATGATGACTTTGGCACTAAATAACCCACGAAGGTTGATATGCCATTAATAAAGAAACAGATTTACTAATTATATATATTTGCCTATATATTGGCCTAGTGGGTAGAGTGTCCGCAAATGGTCCGGGAGACCGGGGTTCAATACCAGATCGAGTCATACCAAAGACTTAAGAAAATGGTACTTGATACGCCCTTACTTAAAACTCAGCATTATAATGTACGCATCAAGGGTAAAGTGGAACAATCTAGGGAAAGGAGTAGCGCCCTCCCCTACACTATTGAAAAGGGAGCCTTCTGGTCGCCCTCGACTACGGTCTTCAACGTTACATATATATTCAAGAGTGTGATACTAACGAGACTAATAGATTTAAACATTTATTTATTTTCCAAATTGTTTGTCTAAACAATGATGCTAAATAATTATTTACCATCTCCAACTCAAAGAATTACCTGAAAAGCTAATTAGTAATATTTCGTATTACTGCGAATAATCATTTTAATAATATAATTTGAGAAGGGGGGGGGGCTTTTAAAGTTTGAAATTTTAAATTCTCTGCACCGAATTACCTCTTGAAGCAACATAACTTCCCGTTTATAATCGTTTTAGTGAAAGAGGACTCTACTCAACGAGACATCCACCTTTCTATGTGAGCCAACATTTTTTTATACATTGCCCAAAGTTCCACGAAGTACGCATTGCAAATTTGGTAACAAAAAAAAAAAAAAAGAATTAACCATCTCCAGAGGAAAGAAACTAATTTTTAATATAGATAATTCACACCAATTTTTAGGGATTCTGTATTCAAAGAGTTGGAAAACTTACTGTTACTTGATTTCGAATATTCTACAGTTACTACTAATTTGAAAATTGCTAGCGACATTAAGTGTTAGTAAGAAAGCCGCTTTTGTTAGCTTTTTCGGTCAATGATTTATTTCCTCACGGTTACCAAAGATCAGGGTTCAATCCTGAAGAATAGCCAAGATCGCAAATGCTGATTTTCTAAATCAGGTAAATCCTCCTCAACTTGGGGAAAAATTCACATCACAACTTTTTCTAATCCCAAACTTTAGGATTGAGTCGTATTAAATATCTAAAAATGAGGGGATTTTTTCTTTTAATTACTGTGTTAAGGAATCTGAAGAATTGGTCAGAAGATAGAATTCTTGGAGTTGATTAGATGTAAACTGGGGAGAAGGGATTTTTGAAATTGGTATATCCCAATATTTGTTTCAGACTTTGCTTCCATATATGGCTTGAATAAAATTATTATAAATGGGGGGAAAAGCAAAGGTAGGCGATAGATCTTTCTAAAGGACAGAGAAAAGGAAAAAGAAAGGAGAACAGAGGGAGAGAGAAAAGAAAGAAGAACGTTAAGAAAAAAGAAAAAAGAAAAATGAAATAAAACAAGAAAAAAAGGACAAAGGAAAAACAAGACGAAGAAAAAACTTCAAAGAGGTTTCAGGCAGGTGAGATATTTGTTGTCGATCGCCCAATTAGAAGTGCTCATTAACTCTTCTCCTTCAAATATCGTGATATGCCAATGACGAGACCTTCCACCCACTGAGAGGAGACATCGCTTTTTCCTCGAAATTTAAGTGAAGATTAAAAAGGAAAAAAAAAAAACAAAAACAAAAAAAAAACGTAGCCGAATTTCAAACCATCTACCATCTTAGTGCCACGCTACCCTCTTTCAACACTAAAAATTGAGACTGCTTGCTCACAAAAGGGGGAGAGATCTTACGCAGGGATAATAGCTTGTAAGTTTTGTTGTTCTTGCAAGTTTCGTCACTGAAGCCTTGTGCCAAACTAGGCCTTGTAAATAATTTAAACTCAGAACCGGAGCAAGTAACAGGATATTACTACTTACTGTATTACGACTGCTAGACTGTCGAGCGAACAAGACTTACAGACAATAATATTTGTCTCTTATTACCAAACATTTGCTGGTAGGTCCCAATGGACAGGTAGCTGATTTTTCAGACGTTACGTTAGGTTTGTTTTTTTTTTTTTTGTTTTTTTCGTACAAGGGTACCCGTTTGAAAAAACTTCGAGAGCCAAGTTATATATACACACACAAATACACTTCGTCTTGAGTGGTTAATAGCTTACTTGTAAAATCTAAGTGCAATTTCCCAACCATGCCGCAGAGCTAGCAATATTTCTTCCCGACATACATACAAGCTAGCTATCGAGTTAGCAATATTTACCCGGCAAGCTATCATGTAAGCAATAACCAATCCCCTTCAGTGAGCAATATCCACTCCGACCCCTAACCAGCGAGCTAACTGGCAATATCCAACCTTCTTCACTCGGCCAACTATCAAGCTAGTATTCGGCCAGATATATGTAGGCATTTCTGTATATGTTAAAAGAGGAGAAAAAACCTTTGAATCTTAACGGTAGACAGGCCGAGAGGCCGAGCAATTCTAAATTTATTGAAAACAAACTTAAAACCCTATGAAAAAAAAATTCACCTTTTTAAAATTATTTCTCCACTGCCACGGTATGGTAGAATTCAAACTTTGCATAGATCTAGCTCGTTACCACAAACCAGTCTACAAAAGAAAAAGGTGGCGATCTTTATTTAAACCTAAAGAAACCCCTTTTTTTCTATCCCCGTACTATGCGTAAAAACTGTGATAAATCTCTGGAAAAAAAATGTGATCGTGTAATTTGCTTCGTCCCCCAGAAAAGGCGCTAAATGCTACCAAGTTGGACAACTTGTATAATTCACCTAAAACCAACTGACATCAACCAAGTAAAATGGGAGGGTGACAAGACTGGAGCTACCCCCACTGACACACGCATACATATATACATACTCCTTACACTGATTAAAACGCGTTTTCTTCCTTCCTTCATTGCATTTTTCCTTTCTTCCTTCCTTGCCATTATAAGCTGCCTGGAAGGCTTTAGGGTGTCATGCCTGGTTGGATAGCGTCAGTCTCAGCTCCATTGTCACATATATCCTGCCCTTATATACTAAACCGCCCACGAATTTCGCCTTCTCCCTTTCTCTTATGAGAGAGAAGAAAAATAAACAAGTACAGTGGACAAGCAGCGAGTACTTTAATAAAAAAAAAATGTTTAATTTTAAAAATGTGTTTCAGAAAAATTGAAATCATTCCGTAATCTAATCACTTGACCAATTTTTCTTCAAATGACCTCAAATTTTAATAAGTGTAGAAACAATTCAAAATTATGTATTCAGTTTTTTTTTTTGTTTTGTTTTTCTGTCATTCACAGGGCACCTCCGGCGGTGTAATGGTTAGCAAACAAGACAAGCAAACCTTCACGAGTGAGTTCGATTCTCATTGGGCGCCCCATTCACACGGCCTTGCGCCACATCTAAGCAAAAGAAAGCTTAGTAAATTACTAAAATTAGTTTCACAGGGAAATAAAAGGCGTTTAAACATTAAGCAGAATTTTGAGCCGTTGTGCGTGTATATATTATACACGCGCTCACACACACTGTTCAAATTTGGGATCATCAAAAGACTTGTTCTTAAGATTAGGTAATGATATCGATTTTTCTGAAACATCCGGTATTTTTAAGTAGGTTTATTTCAGATACATCTCTGTTAACTGGTTTGGAGAAAGAAAATACGTGCGTCTTAGCAACTGGGACAAATTTACTTAAAAGTACAACGATTAAAAAAATATCTTATATAATAAAAACAGGTATATATTCAAGTTTTTTTAAACGCAGTCATAATTTTATTTTTTATTATCGGCAATACTTCATCTAAAAAATTTTTTTTTAATTTTTTAAACGCTATTAACCCTAAAGTGTAATTTTAAAAAAATCTAGAAAACAAAACATTGCGCCGATAGAGACTGAATTTAACGGCATGTCAACCGTCTAAGGTTTTTTTTATAACTAGGTTAAGGAATCGCGTTCATATTTACGTATTTTGAGTAATTGACTAACTTTTTGGCTTACACGTAATTAAAGTATTCCAAGTTCTAAGTAATTATTTCTCTAACTGGTTTCTTTTTTTTTTAATGGCATACAAACCTTCGTGGGTTGTATAATGTTAAAGCTATCCTTGTAGAACAGCAGTGATGTTATTTAATCCATAATTGGAAGGGTAAGGAGTTCATGCCTTTCCCATGGGGCATTAGTTCAAAAGTGAACGTAATAGTGAGTTCGAATTCCAGTCGCGCTAACTACGATTCCGCTGTCTAGCATTTTAACCATAACGCCACGAGGAATGGCAAAATTATTCTAAGAGTTTGTTCCTCTAGATATAACAAAATCCGGATATATTTGGCAGAGCTGGCCTTAGAAGGTGCAGGGACCAACTGGGAACATATATCGTAAGGGGGGTGTATTTGACAAACGGAGAGTATATTACACACTGGCGAAAGGTCCAGTTGGTTTAAGACCGGCTCTGATCTCTCCTTGCCAAGACAGCTGAGGCTGGAGAATACACCAACTGCTTCTCTGCATGGAGGTAAGACCCCACCAGCACCGCAACGGTTCTAGTAATGCTAGATCTTTGAGGAATGCGGAGTACCCCTTCATTGCCATTGCTCTCAGGTCCACTCTTGCCTGGAGTAGTAGTACCTGATAGGACCCTATCTATGGGGGTCAAATAGAACTAAACTAAATTGTTTGAAAGTTTCATCAAAATGACTTCTTACAACGTTCCTTTTTCTTTTCTTTTCTTTTTTAAATAGACTCGAGAGATGTGCCAACGAAAGGGTATGCCATAGCATTTAAACATTGTAATCCAAGATATGAATCGTCCAACAGTCCTAAGATAAGAACTATATATAAAATCATAATTATTATTAAATCGCTCTGACGGTACGGAGTTCATTCCCGACTGTCAGCATCCATCTCTATCAGCCATCGCTCTTGGCAGATCTTCAAGACTGCATCTCGAGTCCGTACAAACTAATATAAGTTTTTGCTAGTCACCCATTATTGGCATGTCCTTGTCAAAGAGTTCATAAAATAACGTAGCCTTTTAGTTCATATTAGCTTCTCCAGCAGTTCCCGACATATCTTGTTCGTCTAAAATGGTTGTGAGCACCTCTGGTAGTGTAATGGTTAGCAAAATAGACTAGCAAACCTACACGAGTCCCAATGGGTGCCCAATTCATTCGGCCTTGAGCCACATCGAAGCAAAGAGCTTCGAAAATTACTTAAATAGTTCGTGAGTTGGGAAGCAGGTGATCGTACAGCTGCTGATTCGTAGGGTGTTGCTTCCAGGATTTATTCAAGACAGCACGCAAAATGTACAGTTCCCATCTCACTTTTTCTCAATATGTTTTCTTAGCATCCATGTGGTGCATCCATATAGTAGTACGGACAGCTACAGCTTGGAAGAAATTGTTTTATTTTACCGATGATCGATAAGCAGTCAATAGCATTCATCGCTTTCGCAAGGCGTATCACTTTCATTAGATGAGATGTTGCTAACGAGGTATTTGAACTTGTCAACAAATTTTAGAGACTTGCAACATGGAGCAGAGACGTTTCCTTTTTACACACCCACTGTTTTTTGTATTCATGAACAGGATAACGCCTCCTGCAGATTCTGCCTGGGTTGGTGTATTTGAGAGAAATGCTCGATAATCTGCGTAGTCTGATTCTTATAGTTTCTGCAGGATATCGTCTACTTTCTCCTTTGCTTAATATGCTACCATTTTCTTTTTAAAAGGTTTGGTTCGGTTTTATGACATCAACTATTGTAGGTTATTTCATGCCAAATCCTTTTTACACATATATATTAAATATATGTATTATTCTAAATAAATCTGGTAGATGAGATTCTTAAACGAGCCTGAGCTCTTTTTTTTTTTGCTCACATTTATTGCTATATAACACAATTTAACATCAGTCATTTGTTTGAGTTTTATAGCATATCAACCTTTGTAGGTTATCTAATGCCAAATCCATAAACATTTCTCTTTCAAGCCATTCAGTTTAGCCCAAGTACAGTTTCGATGTCAAAAACAGTTCCTTTCAAACAATCCAGTTTAGCATAAGTATGCAGTTTAGTTCTATTTGACCCATAGATAGGACCCTATCAGTTGCTACCATTCCGGGCCAGAGTGGACCTGAGAACAATGGCAATGAAGAGGTACTTCGCATCCCTCAAAACTCCAGCATTACTGGAACCTCACCATCAGATTGTTTAGTGTCATATCAGGACACTCGTTGGGGGAGTCTTATCCCTCTGCAGAGAAGCGGTCGGTGTATTCTACAGCCCCAGCCAGCTGGGCAACTTTTTATTAGGTTTATTTTGTGTATATATATAGGATCAGTTTTGATTTTGATTGTCTAATGTTCCTGAGTTCATCAATGTGTCGAGTCATACCAAAGACTATAAAAAAAAGAATTTTAAAAAAAGAATTTAAAAAAAAAAAAAAAAAAAAAAAAAAAAGGTATGCATCAAAGGTAAAGTAGAACAATCCAGGTACAACTTTATATACATAACCCATAAATTAGACAATATCAGATACTACCACTCCCGGTCAGAGTGGACCTGCAAATGATGGCAACGGAAGAGTACTCCACAGTCCTCAGAACTGAAGCTTCACCATCAGATGTTGTGTTGTGTCATACCAAGAAAATATTTTTTGGCGAGGAGAGTCTTACCCTCCCCCCTGTAAGCAGGACAGAGATCGGGAGAGATAGAGAGACGGGTTATATTGGCTTGATAAGAGTTACCGTAGAACCAATGTATTAAGTAGCTTAGTTATTGACAAGAGTGGACAAACACTAAATATATATTTGGTTTCTTCGTTTAATGGCATATAAAACTTCGTGGGAATGACAGTTGTGATATTATTTAACTCATAGCTGGTAGGAAAACACACACACACACACACACACGAGAAATGGTAAGTTTGATAAATCCGACGAAAAGTGGCTAAAAACGAAATATCATTTTTTTAATCCGTTGTCAGTGTTTCGGTCCTCCATTTTTCCACTTTTTTTTCCCATACACACGCGTATAGTCCCACGAAAAAGTGATTATTTACATATGTTGGAGAATTCTGCCCAGAATCACATAGTGGACGATGGAGGGACCACAGTGCCTTACTTGATCAAACAGAAGCAGTAGCAGCAGAATTGTCGCTACCCCATAGTCAAGTTTGATAAGAATCTAATATAATGGCGTACCGTTTCGCTTCATTGACTAACACGAACCTGCATAAGATTCATCAACTTGCTTTTAGTTGGAAAGAAAGAAAGAAAGTCTTCTCGGTTCTCTTAGTATTTTAATATCATCAGTGCAGGGGGGTCTGGGCAATCTAAATCCTTTCTCCTATTATTAATCCTTCCCGTCTCTTTCCAAGGTTTTTCTGGATTGTTCCAAAGATTGGCATCATTTTTTTTTTCAGTTTTCTGGCAAAGTCCGAGCATTTAAACAGTTTTTTTTTTACTAATTTACACACACATACACAGCATTCGACGATAATAATCGTCGTCGACGACAAGTATTATAATTACACTACAAAATAAACATAAAAAATGAAAGAGGAAGAAAGAGAACGAAAGGAAGAAAGAGGACAAGAGGACGAAAGAATGAGTGAAAAAAAAAAAAAAAAAAAGAAAGCAAGAACGAAAGAATGAGTGAAAAAAAAAAAAAAAAAAAAAAAAAAAAGGAAGAACGAAAGAATGAGTGAAAAAAGGAAGAACGAAAGAATGAGTGAAAAAAGGAAGAACGAAAGAATGAGTAGTGAAAAAAAAGGAAAAACGAAAGAATGAGTGAAAAAAAAAAAAAAAAAAAAGGAAAAACGAAAGAACGAGTGAAAAAAATAAGGAAGAACGAAAGAACGAGTGAAAAAAATAAGGAAGAACGAGTGAAAAAAAATAAAGGAAGAACGAAAGAACGAGTGAAAAAAATAAAGGAAGAACGAAAGAACGAGTGAAAAAAAAAAGGAAGAACGAAAGAACGAGTGAAAAAAAAAAGGAAGAACGAAAGAACGAGTGAAAAAAAAAAGGAAGAACGAAAGAACGAGTGAAAAAAAAAGGAAGAACGAAAGAACGAGTGAAAAAAAAAGAGGAACGAAAGAACGAGTGAAAAAAAAAAGAGGAACGAAAGAACGAGTGAAAAAAAAAAGAGGAACGAAAGAACGAGTGAAAAAAAAAGAGGAACGAAAGAACGAGTGAAAAAAAAAGAGGAACGAAAGAACGAGTGAAAAAAAAAAAGAGGAACGAAAGAACGAGTGAAAAAAAAAAGAGGAACGAAAGAACGAGTGAAAAAAAAAAGAGGAACGAAAGAAAAAAAAAAGAGGAACGAAAGAACAAGTGAAAAAAATAAAGGAAGAACGAAAGAACGAGTGAAAAAAAAGGAGGAACGAAAGAATGAGTAAAAAAAAAAAAAACGAAGGAAGAACGAAAGAATAAATGAAAAAAGAAAGGAAGAACGAAAGAATAAATGAAAAAAGAAAGGAAGAACGAAAGAATAAATGAAAAAAGAAAGGAAGAACGAAAGAATAAATGAAAAAAGAAAGGAAGAACGAAAGAATGAGTGAGAAGAACGAAAGAGAAAAGAAAGGTGTACCTTCCATAGAAAGATAAAAACTAAACTTTTTTTCCTCCCAATCAGGCGATTGTTTATGAACCGGGTTCGATTCTCATCGAGTAATCAACGATTGTATTAATGTGGTCGCTCCCCGAACTAAGCGACCATATACATATTTTTTTTTAATGGGTGTGTGGCATAAAACGACCAAATTGATGATAAACGAGGTGGGTAGATAAGCACATTGGCAGGAACCTATGTAAATAACCGACCAGATCAGTAGCAACATTGGATAATCCTAAGCAATCGAGGTGGAAATAGACCCGTAGGTAGGTATACAGAACTGGGTCAGCAGGAACGAAGAAAAAAAAATGGACCAATCGACAGGTAAGCGCAAAATAGGGGAGAGGGGGTTTGTCCGACAGGTAGGCAGGTGCACTAACGAGAAGCTGTTTTTGCTTGCCTTTCCACGTGTGACACAAGGCCTTTTTAAATGAACGGATTTTACGTGGAAGATGAGTAAAGGACAAAAAAAAAAATCAGCATTTTTTTGGCACACCATAAAAGTCAGGAATTAATTTTGGCTCTCAAAATGGGGAGGTGCTGGCTAGAGAAAAAGATGTCCTGGAGATAAGCATTATAGCTACCTAATAATAACTAGAGTTCTTGGTTTCTTCCGAAACAAACAAACAGATAGCACAAATATCGGACTGAAATGTTATTAGGATGAACGTCGGCTTACCGGAGGTTCGTTCATTTTTACTGAACCTCCTTATCGTATGGTGGATAGGGTCAAAGGAACTGGAGTATATTTTTCAATGACACTAAAATTGCCTTGTGCCAATTCAGTAAATCCTCTTCTTTGACACAAGAGGATAAGTATAGTTTTTGTTTACAAACGGTAACATTTCAAAACAATTCTATTTCAAACAGTTCAGTTTAGCATAATAAGTACAGTTTAGTTTAGAGCGATGGCAATAAAGGGGTACTCCGCATTCCCCAAAGCTCCAGCATTACAGTTTAGTGTCATATCAAAGACACTCGTTCAGCTGGGGAGGGGGTCTTACACCTCAGCAGAGAAGCAGTCGGTGTATTCTACAGCTCAAGCCGACTGTGCAAGCGAGGATGATGATGTATATATAAGGGGAGAGAAAAAGGGAAAACACAAGGTAAATTTTTAAGCGAAGTAAAGCTGGTTTGAATTTAGAGACTTCCTTCTCCTAGGTTTCTAATAGCAACATCAAAATCTTGCACGATAACATCGAAAGCAAACAAATATAGAAAAAAAAAACAATGTAAAAAGATTTTGATAAGATACACCAGCCCGTATGCACAATGTATACAAGAATCCAATGTTGTACATGTGGGATTGTTTCAAGCTTTATACAAACAATGAACAAATAGCGCGTGGGGCACTTCATTCCTTCAGCAAGTTTTTTTTTTTTAATGTAAAATTAATTAGAATTCAGGAAAGTTTGTTTTAAAAATGTCTTCTCTTTAATCAATGACAAACGGTCAAGTAGATAGAGTTGTTACAGAAAGAATAAGTGAGAAAATGAGATTATATATATATATATATATATATATATATATATATAGATAGATAGATAGATAGATAGAAAGGGGTGAGGAAGAGAGAGAGAGAAGGGGGTGAGGAAGAGATAGGAGTGGGGAAGGAAGAGAGAGATACAAGGGGGGAAGGAAGAGAGAGATACAAGGGGGGAAAGAAGAGAGAGATACAAGGGGGGAAAGAAGAGAGAGATACAAGGGGGAAAGAAGAGAGAGATACAAGGGGGGAAGGAAGAGAGAGATACAAGGGGGAAGGAAGAGAGAGATACAAGGGGGGAAGGAAGAGAGATACAAGGGGAAGGAAGAGAGAGATACAAGGGGGGAAAGAAGAGAGAGATACAAGGGGGGAAGGAAGAGAGATATAGAAGAGGAAGGAAGAGAGAGATACAAGGGGAAGGAAGAGAGAGATAGAAGGGGGGAAGGAAGAGAGAGATAGAAGGGGGGAAGGAAGAGAGAGATACAAGGGGGGAAGGAAGAGAGAGATACAAGGGGGGAAGGAAGAGAGAGATACAAGGGGGGAAGGAAGAGAGAGATACAAGGGGGGAAGGAAGAGAGAGATACAAGGGGGGAAGGAAGAGAGAGATACAAGGGGGGAAGGAAGAGAGAGATACAAGGGGGGAAGGAAGAGAGAGATACAAGGGGGGAAGGAAGAGAGAGATACAAGGGGGGAAGGAAGAGAGAGATACAAGGGGGGAAGGAAGAGAGAGATACAAGGGGGGAAGGAAGAGAGAGATACAAGGGGGGAAGGAAGAGAGAGATACAAGGGGGGAAGGAAGAGAGAGATACAAGGGGGGAAGGAAGAGAGAGATACAAGGGGGGAAGGAAGAGAGAGATACAAGGGGGAAGGAAGAGAGAGGACGTAAGTACGTAACGTATAGTTACCGGTATGCTAGTCACGGTTTGATTAGCTCTGGCGAGGTTGCCTGCACTTGGGGGTGGGGGTCTGGTGTTAGGAGACGCAAAACTTCCAAGGACCCCCGCCCCGGCAATAACATCACAGAGGATGTTTACCAGCGCATTATTCGCGTGGGAGGTACAGATACAACACTGATCCTCGACACAACTGCAGATCCATGTGTAAATAATACCGCCATTTTTGACTAGAATTAAGCTAATTTATGCATTCGAACAGCTAATAAATACATCTGACCCAGGTAAGAATTTAGCTAGCACGTCACCCCGTGCGCAACGTATTCGCAACTATCAAACGGGGCTTAAAACGTATTCAGTGGCCCGGGAGACCGGGGTTTACTCCAAGGTCGAGTCATTCAAAAGACTTAGAAAAAAAAAAAGTACTTGATACCTCCTTGCTTAACTCTCGGTTTTTATAAGGCACGGATGAGTGGTAAATGGAGCCAGAAGAAAGCCAAAGAAAGGAGTAATGTCTTCCTTACACCTTGGTGTAGTAGCTATTGAAAGCAGAGCCTTCGGATCGCCCTCGACGACGGTCGGCCAACTTACAACTAACTTATTTTCGTTATACAAATTAATTTTTAAAATATCCCCCCCCCACCACCACCAAAATCTTGATAATAGCCAAAGGCGCTATATAACACACATTTGAATATTTACTGAATCCAGATATATACGTTGAAGAGGGAGTATACATAAGAAATATACCTTTAATCAAACCGGTACAAAAGAGTAAGACCTTGAATGTATGCTTTAATTCACTCAAAACAAAACACAAGGAATTTCGATTGATTACAATAAATGTTCCCATATACAGGTCATCTCGTGCACAAGTTCTACAATAAGGGGGATATCAAACAACACACGTATCCCATGCATTGGTCAAAAACGATATTATCTTTATCATTAAGGGTTTTCGGACTATTGTCATCTTTATTGCTATTTTCATAACGTTTCAGCCGATATGTCCTCCGGCCTTCAGGTGTTTGTCGAACTCGGGAACCTACACGGAACTTCGAACTACGTCCTTTATTGAATCCACAGGGGGTCGACTTTTCTGATTCCGTTAGCCATAACCAGGTACAAGTGTTAAGTGTTCCTGTATTGTTACTCGCCTGCAGTCAGGATTGAACCTGCAACCTCCAAATGATTGTCTCCTTAGAAGCTCAGGGAACCAACGCCTATAACCGTTACGCTATGTGTCCGTGCAGGTTCCCGAGTTCGACAAATACCTGAAGAAGGCCGGAGGACATATCGGCCGAAACGTTAGGAGATAGTAATAAAGATGAAGACAGTAGTCCGAAAACCCTTAATGATAAAAATCAAGCTTCATCTCAGAAATTTAGACAACTAACGATATTATCCTTCAGGATAATGAAATTTAAATTTTTTCGATCAGTATAGAATACACACACAAAGCATGCAATATAAGACAATTAACACACAAAGAAAAAATACGCATGCCAAAAAAAAGTGTTGATAGGGGGGAAAATCGGTACGCACCGGTCCAACTCGAATATAGGTAACTGAAGGAAAGAGAGAATAATTTTGAATCGAAAAAGGTAAAAAATCTTGAACATTTGACAAACAGTGTTAGAAAAAAAAAATAAACAAAAAAGTAAAATAAATATCCTTCAAATAAACATGTTACCACCATCGGTAAATCCCTCTCCAAAATTCTCATTTTTTGTTGTGTTACAAAATTTTTTTTAAATTGAATCTCAAAATGCCTAGCCCAATCAGATAGGGCTTCAGAAGGGTTAGACTCCCCCAACGAGTGTCCTGTTTATGACACTAAACAATCTGATGGTGAGATTCCAGTAATACTGGAGCTTTGGGGAATGTGGAGTGCCCCTTTATTGCCATTGCTCCCAGGTCCACTCTTGCCCGGAGTGGTAGCACCTATAAGCATTCGATGTCAAAAAAAATAAATTTTATGAATTATTAATATTAATGCCAAATCCTCTATCATATATATTAAATATACACGAGAGGGTTTGGTTGGGTTTTATAACATGTCAACCCTTGGTTATTTAATACCAAATCCTGTTGATACATACAAATACTAAATATAATTTGTAAAAAGAGTAGTTTGTATGAAATATTTAAAAATAAGTCATAGTTCATTTGTTTGTACACAGTTAAATGGTTAAAACTCGGTATGACCCATAGATAAAACCCTAACAGATACTACCACCCCAAAACCGGAGAGTAACGACAACGAAGAAGTACTCCACGTTCCCTTAAAGTTCCAGGATGAAGCCTCACTATCAGATTTTTTGTGTCATTCAGAACTCTCACTGGGGTGGTCTTCGTCCACTGCAGGGATAGAGTAGGCATGTTCTACAGCTAACAGGGCTGTATTGATAATTATATAAGTAAAGTTGGTGACCCGAAGGCTCCCTTTTCAATAGCTACTACACCGCGGTGTAGGAGAGGGCGCTACTTCATTCCCTGGATTGCTCCACTTTACCCTTGATCCCTACCTTCTAGTGCCGAGTGCAAAGCAAGGCGGCATCAAGTACCATTTTTTGAGTCTTTGGTATGACTCGACCTTGGATTGAACCCCAGTCTCCCAAACCATTGATGAACACTAACCATTATGCCAATGGCGAACAGAATTTTATTGTTTCAAGTATTCCTATTTAATACAAATAATTTGCACACAGTTTCACGTATTCTTATGCAATACTAATAATTTTAAAGACCTACTGACCCATAGATGGGTTCCAAACTTCGGGTCGCAGTGGATCTGAGAGTAATGACAATGAAGAGATACTGAAGACGACCAAGAAATTTCAGAACTGGAGCCTCACCACCGGACGCAGTTAAATATTCTTTTCCAAAGGAGTCTTACCCCTCAGTGGAAGATCACCCCATCAACCGAATCTATCATCTCAAGGGAGAGTTAATTATATATCTTGTTTACTTGCTGTCATAGAATGAGGAAGATGAAGAATAAGTCAAAATTATTAATAATAATGACCGATTCTTATCAAGGTTTCGATGTGTTACTTCAAGCTCACTTACCCCACCTATCTATTTTGTTCAAGGGGATTCCTCGTGATGTAGTGGCTAACGCCCTAAACTGTGACAGCCTAGTCAGCGAATTCGAACTCCAGTCGCGCTATTACGTTCACTTTCGGGAATATGAAAACCCCTTATCCTCCCAGCTATTGATCACTGATTCTTTTCTACAAGGAATACTTTGGCATTAAATAAGCCCACGAAGGTTGTCATGCCATTAAACAAAAACCAAATAATTTTGTTCAGCCAAAAGAAATATGCTGTATGTCTAAATTCGAAAACCACTTTTGATACGCAGTTTTACTAAGCGGGACCTTCTCCATAAATAGTTTTATTTTATTTTCAGTGTTAAAATTAATTAATAAAAATATTCTTATAAATTTTTAAATGAAATGCACGCTGATATAACTTGTTACTAAAAGGTTTTTGTTTGAGTTTGTTTTTTTTTTTTTGTTATAATAGTGGCTTAACATTATTTTTTGTTTGCCTGTAGACCCTCTTTGAACCCCCGTGTTGAAAGAAAAAATCCTACTGTATTTTTATAATTAAATATTATGAAGAATCGTAAAAAAAAATTGTTAAAATATTTAGTGTATTGTAAAAGAAAAATTTAATTGATTGCTCATAAACAAATAACGAAATTCTACGGAATATTTACGCTGCCTATTAAAATAAAATAAATATATCCTTGTGTATTTTATTTAAGTTTTATTTTTCAAAAATAAATTTTAAAAAAAAGATTATAAAATAGAATAAAAAGAACTTAAGTTCTACTACATTCAATGCGAGACTTGTGATTGATGCTGCTCTGATAGTTTTGCAATATTCGGCTCCAACATTTTCAATGATAATCGAAGTTCACTTCACGGTACAATGTCGAATCGGTTACGAATTTTTTTATTTTAAATTAGAGACAACTTCAACCACATTCAAAATAAAATGAAAGAAATACAAAAATATACAACTGCACTTCTCCCAGAATGGATGCTTTTAGCAGACATTACTTTTCCAAACATTTTTCTTCTTGATATTCATGTTTTTCTTGAAATATTTCATTCTGCAATTCAATCTTTTCATTGATTATTAAAAATACCATCGAGGGCCTCGAATTTACCATTTTGCTAGTGTGGAGCTCAAAAAAAAAAAAAAAAAAAAAAAAAAAAAAAAACTTATATGAACCTTATAAGACCTATACAGACCCCAGTTGAGAACCTCACGATTCAACACCATTTAATGACAAAAATATATGTTGGCTAACTTAATTAGGGTCCATGAATAATTTTAACGGTATTTCAGCTCATCTAGGTTTATTTTATGCCTAGAAGTTAGAATTGCGTTCAAATGTATATTTTTTATACTAAGATTTTTATTTATTTGGAAACCGGACATTGGCATAATGGTTAGAGTGTTCACCAATAGCCCGGGAGACCTCGGTTCCATCCCAGGTAGAGTCATACCAAAAACTCAAAAAAATGGTATTTGATGCCTCCTTGCTTAACACTCAGCATTATAAGGTAAGGATCAAGGGTAAAGTGGAGCAATCCAAAGAAAGGAGTAGCACCCTCCCCTACACCTTGGTGTAGGAGCTATCGAAAGGGGAGCCCTCGGGTAACCCTCAACTATGGTCGCCAACATTGATTTGTTGCACACGGTCATGAATTTTCAAACAGATCGATCATAGATAAGACTAACATGTAATACGACTCCGGGTCAGAGTGGATCTGGGAGTAAACGCCAATGAAAAGATACTCGACACCCAAAACTAGAGCCTCACCAGTGGATGCGATTTTGTCATATTCAGGACACTGTCTTTTCGTAGCGGAGGTCTTACTGCCCTACAGGGGATACAACGTATTCAAGTTATAAAGTCTGGATATTTTGCTACTGTAACTGTATTTCCATCTGTCCTATTAAAAAAAAAAAAATTTTTTTTAAACGAACGCTACTTTTGAGCCAGAGAAACGTCTGCTCATTTAAACCGCCAACTTTTTCAATTGCTACCTTTTGACAGGGTTGATTTAACGCCTAAATCTTTAGAGGTTTGTAAGAGGTGGGGTAGTTAGAGAAAAGAATAAATGATACATTCTTAAATAAAGTCAGAGGTTGGAGGGGGGGGTCTTCGAACGGCGACGCGCGAGCCACATCCGGCCCCTCACCGAAGGTTAGCTTCTTTGCAATTGTCACATTTCTTTTCGCACAAAGGTTATCTTGACTGATTTCGACAATAGAACGAAATAAAACTCATTCTTTCGTTGAAGTGTTAATTTAAACCTGGACTTCTCCAAGTGGTCCACATAGACCTTTGGAAGGGGGGTGAATAAAACGTTGACAAAATGAATTTTATTCATAGCATAGGGGTTCGCACAAAATGAATTTACTAGTTTGAATTTATAAACTGCCTTTATAAGAGGAGAACAAAAACCGCTGGATCATATCGTACGTCTAGCTAAATGCCTTATTGGGTGTGATTTTCACTAGCAATGTGTCATTCACATACGACCCGGTAAAAATATACAGGTCCGACATCGTAAACGACACAAATTTTCACAAATGAAAACATTTATACTTTAAATTATTTTATAGAAATATTGAATTCTTATATCATTTTTATAATAGGTTAAGAGATATCTTTAATGTAGAATCACAGTAACACTTACCGGCCTAGTGGCCCCAACTAGCGTTCAAACAAGGCGCTAATTGAGACCCCTAAGTCGGTAAGAGCTACTGTGATTCTACATTTAGAAAAGATTATGTAAGAATAAAAATACAGATTTTAAAAATATTACAATTCCTGAATTTTTAATTCTTGTGATTGTTTGGTTAGGTTGCTTTGTTTTAAAGCGTATCAACCCGTTTTCGGGTCTTCAACGACAAACTAAGTCAGTTTGATAAAAGTTTGCACATTTCAAGATCTTCAAATATTCATTCATTGGTTGGGTTGGTTTTATGACATATCAACCATAGGTTATTTAATACCGAATAGATTTTAATCATATAAAGTTCTATTTCAAAAAATTCAGTCCAGCATAAGTACGCAGTTTAAATGTCAAAAATAGTTCTATTTCAAACTATTCAGTTTAAGTCAAGTTAAATGGTTCCAAGTGTTGTTATGTATCATGAACAAATCAATTAAACATCAGTCATCTATTTACAGAGTAAAATGTCAAAACAGTTCTATTTCAAACAATTCAGTTTAGCATGAGCAGTTTTTTTTTTCTATTTGACCCATAGATAGGACCCTATCAGGGGCTGCCACCCCAGGCCACAGTGGATCTGGGAGTGATGGCAGTAAAGGGGTAATCCTCATTAGTGAAGCTTCACCATCAGATTGTTTTAGTGTTATATACAGGACACTCGTTTGGGGGAGTCTTACTCCTCTGCAGAGATTCAGTCGTGAATGCTGAAACCCCAGCCGACGGGGCCAAAATTCTTGCCCACGATAAGAGATTTTTAATGGATGAAATAGCTATCAACGAAAAATCCCCCCTCGACGGGAAAGAACCGGATCTTCAGTTAAAACAGTTTCAGTATGGTCAATTTGGTTGGGTTCTATGGCATATTAACCGTTGTAGGCTATTTAATGTCAAATCAAAACACACACACAATGATTTGTAAACACATTTTCTTGCTAATATTTTTAAATGAGCCTAAGCTCTTTTTTGCACACATTTAAATGGTTTTAAGTATTTCTATCCAATACGAATAATTCTATTTACCAATAATCATTTGTTTACACAGTTAAATGGTTTCAAGTATTGCTATGTAACGGTAACAATTTAACATCAGTCATTTTTTCGTACACATTTAAGCGTTTATTTATATGACTTGTAAATGACTTTGTAGGCAATTTTATTTTTAAATGAGAACTAATTTGTTTGCACATTCATATTGTTCTTGTTTCTACAGTTAAATGGTCTCAATATTAATTTGTTTGCAAACAGTGAAGTGGTTACAAGTATTGCTATTGAACACTAATTCATTTGCACAGTCAAATCGTTAAAAGTATTGCTATGTATTATCAATATTTCAATTTAGACACGCAGTAAAAAATTTCAAGTATTGCTATTTAACATTACTCGTTCGTTTGCACACAGACAAATGGTTCCAAACATTGCTATATATCACCAACAACTGAATTCGGCATAAGTCATTTGTTGGCACTCAGTTTAAACGCCAGACAATTCTATTTAACTCATAGATAGGACCTTCTCTAGTGCTACCACTTCGGGTCAGAGTGGACCTGGTATCAATAGCAATGAAGGGGTACTCCATGTTGCCCAAAACAACTAGACTGGAGCCTCAGTATCAGATGGTTTAATGTCACATGCAGGACATTCGTTGTGGGGGTACCCTCCTGCAGAGATGCATTTGGTGTATTCTATTCAATATATATATATATATAATTTTTATGCTTTTTGTTATATATATGTCTTGGAAGTGCCCGTGGTGTAATGATTATCATCGTAGGAAATGGACACAGGGACACGAGTTCAAATCCTAGAGGAGACTGATTGCATTTCACATAGCACTAATACCCTTGGGAAAGCTATGAATCCAATTAATCTCCCTCCAGCTATGGGCAAATAGGAAAGACTAGGTTCTTGAGCCTTGGTGAGGCAACTAGTCTAGGAGAAGAAAACTCTGAATGTAAAACCTGTTAAACTCTGCTTAAAAATTGACCTTGTGCCCGAGCGGAGGGGTTGGTAAATTATATATATGTGTGTGTGTGTGTGTGTGTGTGTGTGACTATACTTGCATGAAACAAGGAGCCGGGGAAAGTTTCAACTTTTTATTTGATGTACCTCTTGTAACCAAATTTATTTCCAGCAGCCCTCAAACTAATTCGATATTTTTTTATAAGAGTTCAACAACGGATGGAGGTTATCAAAAAAAATTTAAAATCTGAATAACTTATAATCATTGAAAATTAAGGATTTTTTTTTTTTTTTTCGGTGATCGCGTTTGATCACGGAAAAACGAGCAAGTTTATTTTTTAATGATTAAAAAACCTCAAGTAAAAAGTTGCGGCAAGTGTCATAAATTCTTGGTATTTAAATCAAGCTATGTCGAAGTTTATCTTGTGTCTGCCCGAACATCTCGAAAGTTACATTATGCCAGAAACAGCGTTCATCTCACGCATCGACCGATTTTTTTTTTTTGTGGGGGACGGAGGAATACTGTCTTTATGTTCGTTACAGCCGCCATATTGACGTGAATACAAGGAAGACGGAGGTGGGCAAATTCGTGACAAGATTCGAACCCTTGTAGCTAACAGATTCTTTTTGTATTAATACAACCGATTAAAAAGCTACGAAGTCGCCCTTCTTAGCACAGGACTACTACACAAAATCAAGTGCCAAGTTTGTATATATATATATATATATATATATATATATATTAGACGTTTAATATATAACATCGGGTGGCATAATGGTTAGCAAATTCGGCAAGTAAACCTTTACAAGTGGGTTTGAGTTTCATTGGGTGCCCCATTCATATGGCCTTACGCCACATCTAAGAAAAAAAAAAGCTTAGTAAATTACTATTTTACAACCAATGTACACGTGCCGATAAAAAGACTATTTACTTAATACTGCAATTATTTAAAAAAAAAAAAAAAAAAAAAGACGAATCATATTGTGAATTGAATTACCATGACCAGAAAATCCGACGAACACCTACGCACGACATTCGGAAACACTGGACAGCTATTTCGACCTTAGGTCTCATCAGCAGTGTATACCGTGATTTCCACCACAGTAGATCGAACCAGCGACTACAAATTGCAGATTCAATTCACAAAGCATTTTCTAATTGACATTTAAAACTAGCAGAATCTGTAACTAAAAGTAAAATGAGAAAAAAAAAATGACCGTCTGCTCGAGAAGGTAGACGCGTAAATCCAGTTTCATTTAATAAGAGAATGAATGAAAGCTTGATTTGTTTAACGGCATATCAACTCTTCATGGGGTATTTAACTTGGATTCATTTGTAATCATAATATATTTTAAATTTTCTAACATTTTTGTACAAATTTTGTCTGCACAGAATTATCAAACATCTTATCTAACACCGACCTTCTCAATCGGGGTAGGGAGAATAGAATACGCCGACTGCACCTGTGTTTTAAGACTTCCACCCCCAACGAATCTTCTAAATATAACACGAAACTGCATCTGATGGCGAGACTCCAGTCTTAGAGCTTTGAGGAATGTGGAGTACCCCTTCATTACCATTACTCCCAGGTTCACTAACCCGAATTGGTAGTCACCGTGAGTACCTCATCTATGGGGTTTAAGTAGCACTGTTCACTCATTGACTAAGGATTATTGGTTAAGTACAACTATGTACAAATATTACATTTAAATACTTAATAGAATTACTCATGTTTAATAACAACACATGAAACCATTTAATTGTGTGCAAACAAATGAGCTCTAACGTTTAAAAATAAAGTCCCCTACAAACTATTCACTTACAAATTTACACACACACAGATAACTCACAGGGTTGATGTGCCATAAAATATCCATATTTACCAACCCCACCGCTAGGGCAGGATATGACAAGGTCAATTTTTAAGCGGAGTTTAACAGGTTTGAATTCAGAGTTTTCCTTCTCCTAGACTAGTTGCCTCAGCAAGGCTGAAGAACTCAGTCTGCTCTACTATTTACCCATAGCTGGAGAGAGAATAATTGGAGTCATACCTTTCCCAAGGGTATTAATGCCATGTGAAATGCAATCAGTCTCGTCCAGATTTTGAACTCGTGTCGCCATGTCTATTTCCTACGACGATAACCATTACACCAAGGGCACCTCCAATGTGCCATAAAATATCAACCAACCCTATCTTTTACTAATATACATATAATTTAAAGTTACCCCAGTTTAATAATAGATCGACTAGAATACCGAGGAGAGTTCTGGAGTCTTGAAGAGACTTGCTGTTACTCAAACTCTAGTGAGAAATTATCAGCTAACGCTGATGTGAAAAACTCTCAAAAGAGTACAAAAAAGTAAATGATAATTTGTTTGTACAGTTATATTATTTCCAATCTCGCACCAACTGTTCCACTCCATACCAATTTTCGCCAGCCAAAGTAGAAAATTTCTATAAGTATTAGCACTCCGGTTCAGAGTGGACCTGGAAGCAATGTCAATGAAGGAGTACTTTTCCCTCAAGAGTTCCTGAACTGGAGCCTCACCAGAAAATGCAGTCTAGTGTGATTTAGGTAAGGTTATTTGGTCTAATGACATTTCAACCTGAGGTGATTATTCAGTAAGCTTTTTGTTTAGATGTGGCACAGGGCTGTATGAATGGGACCCCCAATGAGACTCGAATTCACTCGTGAAGGTTTGCTAGTCTAGATTGCTAACCATTACACCACCCGAGGAGCCCTTACATGGTTATTTAACCTCAAATCCTCTTTATAGCGATATGATTTGTAAGTGACTAGTTTGTAGGCAAAATCATTTCAAACAAACAAGAGCTCATTTGTTTGCACACAGTTAAATAATTTCAAGTATTGCTATCTAACACTGATAGTTCTATTTGATTTGGTTGGTTGGGTTTTATGGCACATCAACCATTGTACGCTATTTAATGCCGAATCCTTTAATATAAATATACTAAATATGATTTCTAAGCATTTTGAAGATAACATTTTTAAAAGAACCTGAGCTTTTTTTTTTTTAAACACACAGAAATAAGACCCTTTCATGTGCTACCACTCTGGGCCAGAGTGGGCCTAAGAGTAATGGCAGTAAAGGAGCACTCCGCATTCCATAAAGTTCCAGCATTACTGAAGCCTCACCATCAAATTGTTTAGTGTCGTATCACAGACACTAGTTGGGGAGTGCTTACTCCCTCTACAGAGATGCAGACGGTGTGTTCTATAGCCCCAGCTGACTGATCAGAGTTCAGTTTGAAAAAAAAACTTGGTTTTACGGTACCTCAACCTGCGTCGGGTTATTTAAAGCCATAATTTCTTTTTCTTGCAAGCAATTAAATGATTTAAAGTAATTATAATTATTTGGAAACAATCATATCCAAGTTATTCCTCGAGATACAATATGCGCACAATGACTATCAACAATTAATAATTTGCCTTGTGATCCTATTTACCAACCCCTCCGCTCGGGCAGGGTTTGAATTCAGAGTTTTCCTTCTCCTAGACTAGTTGCCTCACCAAGGCTGAAGAACCCAGTCTGTCCAACTATTTACCCATAGCTGGAGGGAGAATAATTGGATTCATACCTTTCCCAAGGGTATTAGTGCTATGTGAAATGCAATCAGTCTCGTCCAGGATTTGAACTCGAGTCGCCGTGTCCATTTCCTACGACGATAACCATTACACCACGGGCACCTCCAATAATTTGCCTTGTGATTCATACTCTGTCGGTGGGACCTACAATACACTGTATCCCCTGCAGAAGGAGAGACCCTCACTTCGCAAAATATAGTGTCGTGGGGTTCCACTTCTGCAATTTTACAGTGTCTAGAGTCAACCTTTCGTCGATATTACTCCAACGTCTACAGACACGGAGAGCTACTGGCAGTAAAGATAATATGTTCATGTCAAATAAATCTGATTAATCACTGACAATGTTCAGACAAAAAGAAAATATTCATCGAACGATATACAAGGTGTAGAAATAAAATTAGGAATATACACCTTTTTCATAAAACAAGATTAATTTTAATTTTTTTTAATATACACAAAACAGTAAATTTATTCAACATGGCCGCAATTTTTTTTCAATTACTATATCAACATGAGTTCGAAACGCTTTGCATGCCTTCAAAATAAATTCTTCAGACATTTTATTCCATTCCTCCTTAATCTCAGTCTTAAGCGAACCAATATTTGGATGGGAAGTTGGATTTGTTTTGTTATTTAAAACGTCCCCTATAGCGTAATCATGAGGGGGTTACGGTCTGGTCTTAAATGGAGGTTATAAAAAAAAATTTGAAAAAAGAACTTTAATTATTTCAGAATTTTTCTTCTTTTTTTTTTGTTTCGGCGTAAAGCAAATCATAGATTCTTTGTCGTTTCTTTTCTTACTAACTCATATTCGGCTGAATTTTTATGAAGAAGTGCTTGAATAATAGAGCTAATCATGAAAATTTAGATTTATCGCGTTTTTTTGGGGGGGTGGATTTGGATTAAATCAGACTAAAAAAATTTTTTTAAAAGTTTTTAAAATTATTCCATATTTTGCTTCTACACTCTGTAACTGATATGGTTTTACGGTTTCAAGTATTCTAAAGCAATACTAATAGTTTGCATATCATTAGATGGTTTTAAATATTTCCACCAATAATAGCTTCAAGCACCTCTTCATATAAATAATTTGTACACAATTATAGTTTCAAACCGGTTCATTGGCCTAGCGGGTAGAGTGTTTGCCAATAACCTGGGAGACCTGGGTTCGTACTCAGGTCGACTCATAATAAGTAAAAAAAAAAAAAAAAAAAAAAAAAAAAAAAAAGAAGAGTACTTGACGCCTACTTGCTTAACACTCAGCATTATAAGGTAACGATCCTGAGAACGAAGTAGCGCCCTCTCCTACACCCCGGTGTCATAGCTACTGAAAAGGGAACCATCGGGTCCCTCTCGACTACGTTTGACAACTTTACTTATATCATCATCATCATGTCGTGCCGCCAGCACGGATATCCCTGACCCTCTCTCGCCACTTCTCCCTATCATTCATCGCCTCCGGCAGGTCTTCAGGGTTACATCCTGTGTCCTCACATAGTTGCTGTATGTAAGTTCGAGCTGGTCGTCCTGCTTTTGCACGGCCATATGTGGGGGTCCATAGGAGTACATCACTTATGAGCTCGTCCTTGCTTCTCCAGCAGTGTCCCGCGTGTCTGGTTCGTCTAACTTGTATAGTTTTCGTGATAGGGGTCAAGTGTCCGTATAGTTGGTGTCTCGTGGGGTGTTGTCGCCAGGACTTGTTCAATACTGCTCTCAACATTCTTGTGTAATTTCCGTCTAGTTTCTTCTCCAGCCGTTTAGTTAGCGTCCATGTAGTGCATCCATATAGCAGTATCGACACAACCGCTGCCTGGAAGAAACTGCGTTTCATTTTATCGGTTAGGTCTGATTTCCATATGATCGAGAGCCTATCGATAGCCGTCCATGCCTTCGTCAGTCGTGTGTCGATGTCTTTTTCGATTGATGAGACGCTACTTCCTAGGTAGGTGAATTTGTCTACGAGTTTCAGAGAGGCTCCGTCTAGTGTGGCAATGTTGCCCGTAGTTTCAAGTATTCCTATCTAATACAAACAGTTTGCACAGTTAAATGGTTTCAATTGCTTCTATCTAATACAAACATGGTTTCAAGTATTTCAATTTGACACAGAAGTAAGCTGAACAGGTACTAAGTTCAAAATTGGAGTCCTAACACCGCAACCATTTTAGTGTCACACCTAGGATTACAAAGAAACTTAAAAATGTGGAATTTTTGTGGCTAGAGTTCAGTTCCTTCTTAGTTGGACCTCTAACTTTTCAACCACTCATGTAATATATATATATATATGAGAGAGAGAGAGAGCATATTTTCAAGCCCGAATGTTGACAGTAGGCTTAAAGCATACACACGTTTGTTTGTGTGTGTGTGTGTGTGTCTAATTAATATTTTATGTCGGAATAATAATTTTGGCCTAGACATTAGTTGGTGATCGAGTAGGGAGGGGTGTTAATCTTGCCGGTCCACAAGATCAAATAATTTTGCGTAAATTTGTTTTAGTCTATTGTACGATATATTTACACTGGTGGAATTTGCATGTCGAGGAGGTAGGAAAGAAGGAAGGAAAGAAAGAAAAAAAAAAAAAGGACTTGAATTGTATTAACAATAGAGAAGTTATACGATATCGTTTTCACTAGTCGAAATCCCTCAAGAAGGGATGAAACAAATGCCGACAATCAAAGAGAGAGAGAGAGAGAGAGAAAGGAAAAAAGAGAGAAGAGAAAGAGAGGGGGAAATATAGAGAGACAGAGGAGGAGAAAGGAAAAAAAATAGAAGAGGAGAAGAGAGACAGACAGGAGGGAAAAAAGAGAAAGAGGGAGAAAAAGAGAAAGAGGGGCGGAAAAGGAAAAAAAGAGGAAAAAAAGAGAAAAAAAGACAAGAAAAAAAAAATTCCTCGAAAGTATTGTTTTCGTTGATCCAATATCGTTAAACTTTAGAAGCAATATCCACTCTTTATTTGCCTAGACAGCAAAACTAGAAAAACCGTCTCAGAATTTAAAAAAAAAAAAAAATCCAGAAGTTGACATCATTTCTTATCAGTTGAATTTTGATCCCAAATTTTCATTGCATAAAAATTTGATCCATGATTAATTCAAGTCTTGGATTACGTGCATTGACACGAAAGGAGATTGCAAAATATTTATTGTGCAAAATGCTTTTTTCTTCCTTACGAGTCTATTACTAAAACTATTTTATTTGAACATATGCAACCGTAACCCAGCAACAAAAACGGCACATCATAGCGAGATTTTTATTAGAACAGTACATTTAAAAATTCAAATACAAATTCTTTTTACAATCAGAACTGGAAACCTCAACCACAGAGAGATTGTCAATTTTTAAGTGGAGTAAAGCAATGTGGTGACGTATGTGGTGCCGTAATGTACCGTCTTCACAGTGTCAGTACCGTTTGTCATTTTTAACTTGAAATTATTTTATTAAAAAAAAAAAATATTTAGTCAAGTTATTTCAATTACAACTTGGAATTAAAGTAAGAACTTACTTATATATCTAGATTTTGGAGGCGTATTATCGATATAAGGAATGGAATCAGCTATCAGAGTTCAAACCCTGGACGAGGTAGTATGCATTTCACTACATGCTAATACCCTTGAGAAAAGTATGAATCGATCTGTTCTCCAAGCGATTATTAAACAGTAGGTTAGAAATGGGTTCTTTGGCCTTGGTTAAGCAACCCATCTAAGAGAAAGAAAACTCTTCGAAAATTAATCCTCATTTCTTGATAGACCTTTTAATTTAATTTTTTTTTAATGGTTCAGTTTATTATTTACAAAGCCTAGTTCAATTTATCTGAGATCCCGACGAGTCAGAATATGACACAAGGCCATTTTATTATGGGGGCCACGCACGAATCGAGATTTTACTAAGCCTAGTTAACCACGAAACTCAGAACCTAACACGCAAGCGATGAACTAGTAATCCATCGCAACACACTGAGCTGGGACACCGAGGGCGGCTGCGTTGCTGTGTCCTGGTTCCACAGGAGGGGCGAGGTTTATCGTCTGGCGCCTGGGGCGCCCCCTTTTTAGGGGAATGCCGACGGGGTCCGCCTGGACCCTCCTAAAAAAGGCCTTGTGACACACTCAATACTAAGTAATAGATGGATATGAATCGTTTATTAACCATTTCAAAATAATTTTATTTAAACGACTAAAAGTTGTCAGAATTTCTGAGACAAAGCTTGATTTTTATCATTCACGGTTTTCAGACTATTTTCTTCATCTTTGTTATATTCATGACTCTTCGGTCGATATGTCCTCTGGCCTTCTTCTGTAACGACACAGGAATAGTTAACACTTGTACCTAGTTATGGTTAACGGAATCAGAACAAGTGACCCTCGTGGATTAAATAAAGGACGTGGTTCTAAGTTCCGTATAGGCACCCTAGTTCGACAAGAAATACCCGAAGAAGGCCGGAGGACATATCGGCTTAAACGTGAATATAACAAAGATGAATACAATAGTCCGAAAAACCGAAATAATAATACATTCTGCTGACATAAGCACATCGGCGACGCTTTTCTTTCCCACCTCCCTCTTAGGAAAAAAAATTAACATTTTTGTCTCACCAAAAAGATACTTTCCGAGAAGATGTTGCCAAGTGGTATGGTAACGTATGAGCTAACGCTAGTGTTATTTTGTCGAAAATAAAGTCGTGTTCACCAATGGCCCGGGAGACCTTGGTTCAATCCCATGTCGAGTCATGCCAAAGAGAAAAAAAAATGGTACTTGATGCCTCCTTGCTTAACACTCAGCATCATCAGGTACGGATCAAGGGTAAAGTGCGTCAATCCTGGGAAACGAGTAGCGCCCTCTCCTACACCTTGGTGTAGTAGCTATTGAATAGGGAACCTTCGGGTCACCCTCGACTCCGGTCGTCAACTTGAAAAATTTTTTTAAACTAAACACGTAATTAGAAGTTTCAGATAATAACTACCTTTTTTTTTCTTTTAAGTTTATAGAGAGGACAGTAGTTTGGGGAAGTGTCTTACATCCCCTCTATATGCAGAAGATAATTTACAAAGCATTTTGCTTTGATATGGCGCAAGGGCGTATGACTGAAGCACGAGAATCGAACTCACTCGTGAAGGTTTGCTAATCTAGCTTGCAAACCATTACACCAACGAAAGTGCCCAATGCAGAAGATAACAGACACTTGCCTACCTACTGAATCAGCAGAGACAAAGATTTGTGTCGTAATCATCCAAATTTCTCGATATAACCGAGATAGCAATGAAATGCTTATTAAAAATAAATGATACTTAGACAATCCACCCGCCTCTAATTAAATTCTATGAAATAGAAATTTGGATGTTAAAAAATATTTCTCTTTCTATAAAGATATGTCCTTGAAGCAAACAAATAAACCAATTTTTTTTATTCTTCAAACCAAGAAAAAAAAGTTTTAAGCCAAGGTGAATAACTTGCAAGGCTTAGTTTTAGGAAATCGTCCCTACCAGACAGCATCTACCCGTTCGTCTGAAAGAGATGGGAGTAAGAAGCCTGATAATCTGCCGGATACGCGCCCCTCTCAAAAAAAGAAAGAAAAAAAACCAAAAAAAACAAAAAAAAACGAGAGACCCAAGTGATTTTTTTTTAGCACTGCCCTCAAACGTGTGTATTCATGCACAAGTGGATCTCCGTCTCAAGAAATTGACCTCGGGTCGCAGCCTGCCAGTGGGACAAGATAAATAAGTTGTCTTTTCGTGCTTCGTACTTGAGGTGCGGGTATTTGTCTCGTATAAGAGTAGGGGGTATCTGGACCAGC
The DNA here is from genome assembly GCA_963585895.1 of Sepioteuthis lessoniana. NCBI lineage: Eukaryota > Metazoa > Mollusca > Cephalopoda > Myopsida > Loliginidae > Sepioteuthis > Sepioteuthis lessoniana. The sequence continues at coordinate 38,004 of CAUZXS010006012.1, forward strand.
AAGCCTAGTATTTGTCGCTGCCTCCCACCAGACACGACTTGACACAAGGTCAAAAGCCCGAAGGCCGATTAAAGTGGGGATAAAGGGGAGGGGAGGTCGGGAACGAGCCGAGACTCGAACCCTGCTTGTCAGTGCTGCTCATCGGCTCACTTAGTGCAATGTGAGCCTGATGAGGCAAGCAGTTTCACGAACCCAAATGTGGGTCCGGGCACGTATGCCAGTTAACGGCTTAAACTAGACGCTTGGTCTAGTGCCGTGCATGGGGGACAAAGGAGACAAAAATGCAGCTCGCCCACCCGAAGGTAGCCTAGTCGAAACTAGGTGCCTAATTAAAGGCCCCAAGTCTGCCATTGTTCCTTTTCCAGGGCCACACTCCAGACCGAAGTCCAGAACAGGCCCCGGGGCGCTCGCCTCGCCTTATAGGTTGGAGTAGTACTTCATCTACTCGTAAAATGTACACTGACCCTGGGATACACGTCATTAGAAAGACCTATTTCCAAATAAATAACTAGACTGATCCGAGTGTTCCGAGAGATTCAGAAAATGAGTTTATTAGAACCAGGAAGTAGATCTAATTTTAAATGTTCGACAATTAAAATAATATCGGGTGGTGTTCTACTTAGAAAACACTAGCTGTATCTTCTGAATAAGGGTAAGACTCCACCCAAACAAAAAGGTGGGTGGCTGGGTATGACACTAAACTGCATCTGATGGTGAGGATTTTCCAGTTTTGGAAATCAAGGAAGTGTGGAGTATCCCTTTACTGTCATTACTCCCAGGTCCACTATTCTGGAGTGATCCCACCAGTTCAGCTCTATTCATGGATTAAAATAAGTTTACAAATTATTAAATCGATAGATATGTATGTATTTATGTATGTGTGCGCGAAGAAAAAACCCACACAAAAAGCCTTTAAGCATAAAATAACCCCAGACAGGTTGATATGCCATTAAACTCAAACTGCAAAATCATTCAGTAGCAAAGGAGACTGGAAATTGCTCGTTTCTGCTTAACTTAAAAAGGTCAGAAGTAAAGGGCACCCAGTGAGAATCGAGCTCAGTAACAATGGTGCGCTAACGTAATTTGCTAATGATTCTCAGAGTTGCAGAAAGCATTTAAAGTATATTGCTCTAATGAAAAATTCCGCAAAAATATATCCATCCCCGCCCAACAACTTTTTTTTTTTTTTTTTTTTTTTAAATTTACGGCTACATGCAGGCACAAACAAATGAGGGTAATAAATGTTTGCTGGATGAGATGATCTTCCCGAACAGTCGACCAGAGTCTACTCATAATCAATCGCTTGCGAGAAGAGTACTTTAACCTCTGACGGTGAAGAAGCTTAACGAAATTCACGCGTCTAGATTGTTGGGAATAAATGGTGATGATGGTTGGGGGGGGGGAGACTTTTTTCTTTTTATGACAATAACTTTCCAAACATCGAGTAAAAATGATGTCATCTAAAACAAAAACATGGCAAGTCGGCGAGGGCTTTCAGGGATGTGAAGAGTGCAGATTTGAAAGCCTAAATAGACGAGAAACCAGCCTGTCATGTTCGTGTTCTACAATCAAACCAAAATAGGCGGGGGGGCGTGGTTTGGTGACTAACGTGCTGGACTTGCGACATCGTAGAATGAGAGTTCGAACTCTGGTCTCGCGATTACGTCAATTTTTAGGCTAATACCCGAGGGTAAGTCATGAACTCATTTACCCTGCAACTATAGGTTAAATAGTATCGCTACTGGTACTTCTATCAGAATAAATGTGGCATTAAATAACCCTCGAAGGTTGATATGCCAGTAAACAAAAGAAACCAAATTATATAAAAACTTTATTAGGATTTAAACTTTGATAACTGCTCCATTGATTAAAAATTCACTTTTTATATGCAGTAATGGTGCATATATTTAAGGTCTAAATAATGTCTTGAAGAAAGGGGGGAAAAAAAAGGACCATTGGGGTTTGCACACAAAAGATTTGGTATAATGCGGAATTAAGCCAAATTTTAAGATATGGAGACTGAGAAAGAAAGTCAGAGAAAAGAGACTACGACAAAAATACAAACGCATACAGACAGAGGTAAAAAAAATAAAAAAGACACACACACATATATATGAGAGACAGGCCATTTTCTTTGGATTTTATCTAAGGATAAGACTAAACGACTTTCGGATATGTAAATAATTTCAATTTAAATATATATCGAAACTTACGTGCAGCAAATGGGTTCATTTTTGAGTGATTATATATATATATATATATATATATATATATACACACACACACACACACGAGAGAGAGAAAGGGATAAATCTAAAATAGACACCGAGAGACAAAATACTGGTGACAAAAAAAAAAACTTTGCTAAAAATAAAACATTAGAATAGGCAAACACAAAAACAGAACAACGAATTCATCCAGTCGCGTAGCTACCGCATTAACAAGCTTATTTTATTTATACGAGAGAGAATGTGTGTGTGTGTGTGTGTGTGAGAGAGAGTGAATGAAAAAAAAAAAAAAAAAAAAAAAAACACGCACTATACATATCTTTACTATTCCGTTTTATAAGCAAGGCAAAGTCCAACAACAAAAAAATTAGACAGTATCCATGATGCTAAAAAAGAAAGTCAAATATCTTAAGACTAATGTCCATACACCAAGTAGTATCTGTACTTTCAGTAAAGCGTACAGGACGATTATCTTTAAAGCTTCTCGCATTTCTAAATTGATACTTCATTTTTTCTTGGTGACAATTTCAAAATTGATATTAAAATTCTTAAAAAAAAAAAAAAAAAAAAAAAAAGTTTTATAATCGTTTGAAACATTGATCTCCGTGAATTTCCAACAGTTCCAGTTGAAACAACGGTCCATGATGATACTGACACTTCTATTTAAGATTCTTAGCCATCTCCGTTTTACCGAGAATTTGGGTGTATTGAGAAAAAAAAAAAAAAAATTGTGTGTGAATGCAGACCGTCCTCACTTAAGAAATTATTCAGTTGCAAATTACTAGATACCGTGTTGCTCTAAAAGATCTCGCTATGGTGTACCGTTTTTTTTTTCTTTTCTAGGTTACGATAAAATACACATGGAAACAAATTAAAATTTTAAAAAGGAATTTATAGGGCATCGTATTCTCTCAACAAACCAGCGATTATTTTGCCACTTGACAAAAGAAGAAAATCACTGTGTTCCTCAAAATGGCACAAATGTATTTGAGGTTTTTTGTAGTTTCTTTAAAGTCAACATACTCTAAAAATATTTTAAAATAAAACTGAATTAAATAAAACAAACTTTGTTTTTAGAGATTTGTGAAACTTCCAAAAATTGAGTAACTTCGATACATTGAACCAGAAAATAAGAAAAAGACAAAACCTTAAAAAAAAAAATAAATAAATAAATAAACAAATAAAAAATATTGAAGTAAAGAAAAAAAAACGGTTTGGCAGAAATTCAGAACTTGTTTTCATTGCAGCTTTCTAAATAAATGCATTTATACATTTCTAAATGCCCACAAAAAAGTTATTATAGGGGAAAAAAAAGGGGGTAAAGATTTCATTAAACTCATTTTGGAGGAAGGGATTTTTCTCAAGGTTGGCCTGAGAGAAAAATCCAATTTAAGTGTGGTCAGTTAGGGTTAAATTTTGGAGAGATATATATTTTTAATTAGAGTGAAACGTAAAGAATTTAGAGAGTGAACACTTAAAATTCGTTTGCTTTTGTTTGTTTGTTTTTTTACCTTGATTCATTTCAAGAATTCTTTTTTTTTTATTTAAATTTCTTAGAGATTTGGGGATTACTTTCGTTAATTGAGAAAACTAATATTTACGCAACTTTTTTTTTTATATTATCTATTTTCAGGAGTTTGAATTTAACTCTTTAAAATGTTTCATGGATTAAATTTCCAGACCAATATTTGATGAACAAAGATTTTAATTCAAAATACTTCAGCTCTTATCTTTACTCCCATTTGTATTTGAGGATATGAACGTTTTTGATTTAAAAAAAGGTCCAAAGACTTATTTTGTTGTCAGTGTCAATTCACATTACATAGATTATTTTTTTCTTTTAATCCTAAAATGAATGTAAAATATTCTTTTGTTGTGTTCTACAATCAGAAACAGGTTTCATGCATTTTTATCTTATCAGCAAAAAAGAAATTTTTCCAAAATCATATCCAGTAGTTTAATTCGTGGTGATTTGTGTTATTAATCTCACTTTTGACACATACAAAAGACAGTAACCTATTTTCTTCCGAATCACTTTTATCATCTAAATTTATTCCCATTTTGATCAATACTCACAAAAAAAAAAAAAAAAAAAATGTTATTTAATTTTTTTAAATTATATATTTCTTTATCATTTTAAGGTGCATTACAAAAATAAATTACATCATGAAATTTTGCTTAAAAAAACAAAAAAAAAAAAAACAAACAAACATTAAGATTGGTGTTCAATTAAAAGAAAAAAAAAAGTAGAAAATATAAAACAATTAAAATAAAGCGATTATTGAGAAGAAAAAAAATGGTTTCATATTCCGACTTTAAACACAATAGAGGCAGCAAAATATTTTCTCTCTGTATCAAAAAGCTTTTAATTTTATAGAGTAATGTTAATTTTTTTTTTGGGGGGGGTGATGCCTTAAGAATAAAAATCTTAATTCGAATTTTGTTCCAAGTTGCGACGATTTTATTTTACTTATTTTTAAGAGATATCCTCCTAGCTATGGGCTAAATAGTATCACTGATGTTCTTCTACAAGGATGGATTTGGCATTAGATAACCCACGAAAATTGATATGCCATTAAACAAAGAAACCACACTAAAATCTTATTCCTAATATCATCCCAATTTCTTTAGGGCAAATTCAAGAATTCACATTATTAAAAAAAACGGGGGGGGGCTTTTTTTTAATAAAGAATGGGAAAAGATTATCACAATCATCCCAAAGATTAATGATACCACAATATAGCAAAGGTTAGAATTTCGATTCAATTAAGTGCCCTCTCCTAAAAAAAATTAAAATAGAATTTTAAAGACATCGCAGTTTACCATTAGTTTTATTTATTAGTCTAAGTTAAAAACGCGACAGTAACGAAATCATTTTCACCAATCTTATACACGTGGGTTGCTTGATTATTACCTGCGTGTGTATCCCTCACACACACAAGCAATTGCTTTTCAGCAATTTTTTAAAAAATTGCTTAAAACGACTGGCAATAAATCAGCACAATGTTTTGTATTTTTTAATACGTAAGATACAGCTAAAAATCAATATTCTATTGCTAAGACGTTAGAATATATATCATCTTATATTTAGGACAGTCCGAAGTCTAATTCAATGTGTGTTATGTAAAAAGAAAAATTCCGATGATGGCCTTTTGTTCGGGTAGGGACAGTTTTTAAAGCCCACACCGCCTACCACTAATCACGACTACTACTACTACTACTGTAGTACTAGAAGCTCTAATAACTAAAATACCTTGGACTTGTTTTTGTTAGATATACATCGCTTCTATTTTGGTACACAGCCAAAAATTTAAACAAATAAAATACAGAAATAAAATATTATCTATTGTTTATAAAAACAAAAAGGTTTTTAAAAAAATAAAATAGGTGCAAAACGTTTTATTATTCATTGTATTAGATAACTGAATTAAAAATAAAAATTTCATTTATTTATCAACAGCGATTTTAAAAACTATTTTATACGCTAAAAGTTAATTTTAAACCGAGTAAAATTAAGTTTTTTTTTAATCCTAGTTTTTAATTGTGTGTGGAAATTCCAACAAAAAAGACATTACTGAATACTGTCAAAAGTTTTTCAAGAAATTTCCCCCAAAGTGTAAAACAGAGTAAAAAAAAAAAAAATTAAAAAAAAAAATGGTTTATTCAATATACAGACACAAGATGAGTTTTTAAAGTATGCCCTTTGGGTTAAGCTTTTTTTTCTTTCAAAAGGTTTTAGTTAACAGGCTATATAAAAAAAAAATTAAATTTTTAAAAAATTAAGAAAAAAGAAAAAAAAAACTGGGGAGGATATTTCAAAATAAAACAAAATATTTCATTCAAAATATTAGAAAAAAAAAAAAAACCGGTTTGTAAATTCTTGAAAAAAAAATTCTATTTTATTATTAAAATACCGTTTTTACTTGCAACTTTTAATAATTACCCTAAGAGTTTTGATTTTTTGTTCTTTTTAAGCATCTGACCCAGAAAAGAGAAAAATGCTATTCATTACAGCTAGAAGTTTTCCAGTGTCTTTTTTTCCAGGATGTGGGATGCCGAACTAGAACTAAATAAAAATAACAATCCCACCAACTAATGCTGTCCCAAGTATATATTTAAAAAAATCTAACTAAACAGAATATCCTCGCCAATAACATTCTTTGATCTTCAGGTGAATCAGTTCTGCGAGCCTTCAAGATAATCCCAAAATAAACATTAAATCTCCTGGAAATATTGAATAGAATAAATCTGAGTGGTCAACTTGATAAATCTAAATAAATACCGAAAAAGGTAGATAGTTTGACCTAATGTCTTTGTACGTATGTTCGTAATTTTCAGTTTAATTCTACAAATACTTTTCTTTTTTAATAATTGTTATATACCCGGACGAGACTGGTAGAAGAAGAAAAAAAATAATTACAATCTTAAAAAGAAACGTCCTAGGCTTTCTTTTAACTTCCAGGTCTCAAGTAGCTGACATTCTTCCAATAGATATTGACCTCAAGTTCCAATGAACTTGATTTTTTTTTTTTAAATAAATTAGTTTGTACCATAGAAGATCTTAAATGTAAATAGATTTATTTTTATCAGACAAAATACGTTTAGATATATCTCACAAGTTTATACAAACTTGTAAAAGGAAATAAAAACGAAGGGGGAAAATATAGACAAGAATGATTTTTGTGGTTTATTTTAAATGTAAACAGGAGTTGGCCGGTCGATGAAGATAAGTCAATAGAACGAGATAATTGACAACGGGTTAAATTTGATAAGGATATTATGACATCATAGAATTAATTAAGGGTTTAATTTGAATTTTCAAAATAAAATTAGAGACCAAATTTACTCAGACGACAAATAACCAATTTGAAATTAAATCTAAAATTTTCCAACAGTAAAAAAGGTGTTTGTTTTTTTAAGTCACGAGCCTGAGAAATTTTCCCTATTTTGTTAAAATAGAATTTTTTTTTTTTTTTTTTTAAATTAGATTTTTTTTTGACGGGTACTTTTCTTACGTTATGTGAGATTTAATAATTTCAATTTAAAATAGATTATTTGTTGCTTCGAGTAAACAAAAGATCTTGAGGAATATTTTCAATAAAATAAAAATTTTAAAAAGATACACACATACAAGAAATAATTTAGAAATGCTTATGGTATTAGAGTATCAAATATTAAAATCATTAAATCAGTTTTACTTACTGTGTAAACGTCTGTGTTTTTTAAAAAGTTGTTGGTCCATGGTAAGAAGTCCTGGAGAAAGTAATATATATGTTTTGAGAGTTATTTTTACTACAGCAATTAAGATCTAGAAGTAGAGACACATTTTTAGAAGACAGGTAAAAATTCCCCAAAAGCGACAAAAGCATATTTCTTCACCACCAACGTTTCCACAAATAGCTAAAACTGTTTAGGCAAAAAAATAAATAAAATAAATATTCACATTTTTTTTTTTTTTTTGGTCTTAATAAAACCAAGAAGAAACAAAACAAAAACAAACAAAAAAAAAAACTGTGAATATATACAGTTCTAAATAACCATTTACTAATAAAAAAAACGTAAAAGTTATTAATAAAAATGTAGGTTTAGATATATATATCTATATAATTTTTTTTTTTTTTCGTCTTGGTCTGTATTAGCGGTTACATTTGGTGGCTATGAGAAGCTTTTTGGTATGTTCCGTGTCGATCAGATTCGTATCCATATTTCTCAGTGGTAAATCCAAATAATGAAAACTGAACAGGTCTCTCTTACACGAAGATCGTTTGTATGTTAAAAAGCAAGTGCTTTCTTTCCACTAAAAAGGCCCTACTACCTTTGGCTTACATCGACTTCACTCTTATCTACCTACCCTCTCTGTGCTCTGCTTTCGTGATATAGAGCTTTCTTGAAAGTATGGGTGTTTTGTTTGTTTGTTTTTGGAGGGGGTTATACAGTATAATTATGTATGTCATAGTACATAGTACACACATTTAGGTTTCATTCACTTGTTTTCGTTCCTAAAGGAAAGAGAATAGAGTTCATGTACATAGAACGTAGATATATTTACACACACTAAGTACTACTTTTAAGCTAGCTAGGGTAGTTTTCTTAAATCTGTGTGTATGTGTGTTATTAGATTAAGGTAGCAAGTGCGTGAGGTCGGGGTATCAAATGAATGAATGGTTTAGATACGTGGGGAGGGTCGACCAATAATAAGAAAGATGAACAAGAAACAAAAAAAGAAAAAAAGAAAAGAGCATTGAAGCTTGTCTCCCCCCCCCCAAACTCTCATTTTTTTTAGTAATTACAGCATACCACACAAATTTTGAAAAATCAAAAAAATGAAAAAAGGGAATTTTTTTTCAAAATGAGTCGCACCAACCGATCCTCAATTTCTTTTATTTTTTTTTTTTCGTTTTATTTAAACAAAAGGAGAGAAAGAGTGAGTGAGTGTGTGTTTTACACCCCAAAAAAGGAAAAAAATCCCGAGAAATAAAACAGTTTTAAAAAAAGAACCTAAAGAAAAAAAATAAAGGATCCACAAGAAGCCATTCAATTACGACATAGAACAATGGTTAACGAGCTACGTTCCCACACCGTTAATGTATGTACTAGCCGACGCACCCCCTCCCCCATCACAGGCAGGATGTGACACAAGGTCAATTTAAAAGCAGAGCTCAGTTTGAATTCAGGTATTTTTCTTCTCCTAGACTGGTTGCATAACCAAGGCTAAAGAACCCACTCTTCCCAACTATTTACTTATAGCTAAAAGGAGAACTGATGGATTAATGTCGTTTCCTCCAAGTGCATAATCGTGATGTGAAATACCAACAACCTCGTCCTGGATTTGAACTCAGTTGGCCCAAACCAGAGCATGACACTGTACCCCTTCATTGACATTACTCTCAGCTACACTATGACTTGGAGAGGTAGTACCTGTTAGGGTCCCATTTATGATTTGGTTTGGTTTAGTTTGGTTTTATGGCATATCAACCATTATTGGTTATCTAATGCCAAATGCATTTTTATACATAAACAGTTCTATTTCAAACAATTCATTTTAACATAAGTACACCAGTTTAAATATCAAAACAGTTCTATTTCAAACAATTCATTTTAGCATAAGTACACCAGTTTAAATATCAAAACAGTTCTATTTCAAACAATTCAGTTTAGTTTAAGTACATAGTTTAGTTCTATTTGACCCATAGATAGGGTCCTCTAAGGTGCGACCACTCCGGGTCAGAGTGGACCAAGGAGCGATGGCAGTGAAGCAGTACTCCGCATTTCCAGAAGCTTCAGCATTACTGAAGCCTCACAATTAGATTGTTTAGTGTGATGCCCAAGACACTCATTGGGGGAAAACTTACCCCTCTGCAGAGATGCAGTCTACAGCTGACTGGGCAACCCATTTTTCAGTCAAATAAGACTGTTTAAAAATTATTCATATTCGATAGGATTACTTGGCGCTATCCAACAGCAGATAATTAAGAATAGTTACTTGAGGCTATAATTATTTACAAAGGTTATTACTAGTTACTTGAAACAATAGGTTCCCATTAAGGGATCAAAAAGATCTGCTGGAAAATGTTTGTTTAAGGAAGGAATACTTGAAATTATATATTTTAAGAAATTACACAAAAAGATGTTAATGTTGAGGCTTAAATTATCCCCAAACTGTTACTCAAGTGGAGTAACGAGTTCGGTCCTGACAAGAAATTATCATTTAAAATAACGTTTTAAAAAACAAACTAGTTTATCAGACCAGCACGACCGTGCGATGAATCGGATCTGCATCGCCAACATTTTTGTCCTTGTGCCAGACTAAGCTAAGATTAGTGAATACCTGACAATAAATTGCATAAATAAATATAGAATGAAATTTTAAAAGAGAGAGAGAGAAAAAGTCCTCTCCACAAGGAACCCGGTAATACAGTTGAATTTATAAGTTTCGGAATACAACTATTGCTGAGAGTTTGATTCTCACTAGATCTCCGAGTACAAAGGCCTTGTACCAGACAAAGTTTAAATTTAGTACAAACAGTAATAGGCCGGCATTCCCTGACGTAACTTTGCCAAAACAATACTTCCTTCCTTCATTCCGCCCTTCTCCAAATTTGGCCTTGATCTATACTAAGCTAACCCGAGAGTATTTGTCTGAACAATTAGTCCCCAATGTAATGTGGTGACGTATGCGTTGACGTTGTACAATAATGTTCTCGCATTAATTTTTTTGAAATTCGTTTTATACAGTCATTACCTGTTTTTATAATAATAATAATAATAAAGTATAATTCCGTTCCAATAGATAAAGATCATATACCCATTAGTTTAGTGGGTAGAGTGTTCGCCAATGGCCCAGGAGACCGATTTTACTTTCCTTCTTATATATATATATATATATATATATATATATATATATATATATATATATATTTTATTTTTATTTTTTTTTTTTTTTCATTCTATGCGAGGTTTTCACGTTAGATTAATTTGTGGGTTTTTCACTGAAGTCAGTGTGACAGAAAGTCCCTTCAAGCCCGCAGGAGTATTCTAACTGATTTTTACGGTGCTGTGGTCTAGATTGTCCCGATTCTTCGGGAGAACACTATTTCACCCAGTTTTTCAGAGGACTGTTTCTAGAATACAAACAACAATTGCTATCCATATTTACCAACCCCTCCGCTCGGGCAGGATATGATACAAGGTCAATTTTTAAGCAGAGTTAAACAGGTTTGGATTGCTATCACCGTTTCTTCTTCTTCTTCTTCTTCTTCTTCTTCTTCTTCTTCTTCTTCTTCTTCTAGCTGTCCGAACAGCAAAGTCTGTTAGATATGAATATTCCTGTGTAAATGTGTCACCACATTCTACTTGCGGACCATCCCTTAAGACATGTACCAACCTTAGTGAAAATCAAATTGTTAAACCTTACTTTAGTCAAGGGTAACCCGAAGGCTCCCTTTTTAATAGCTACTGCACCGAGGTGTAAGGGAGGGTGCTACTCCATTCCCTAGATTGCTCCACTTTACCCTTGATCATTACCTTATAGTGCTGAGTGCTAAGCAAGGTGGCATCAAGTACCATTTTTTGAGTCTTTGGCATGACTCAACCTGGGATTGAACACTCTACTCATTAGGTCAATGACCTGGTAAAATTGTTAAACACTGCAAAATACTTTCCGTTTCTTTATTGAAGCTGTTTTAACATGAAATATTTTTAAAAATAAACCAACAACACAGGCTTGAATAAGGTTATTTAATCGGCTTACCGTCGTTCGGCATAGGGCCAGAAACATGGGGCACTCAGTGAGAATCGAATTCACTAATAATGGTCTTCTAGCCTAGTTCGCTAACCGCTGTACATCAGAAGGCGGTTTAAACAGGTGGAATTAAGTCATCTGTAATATTTTGGAAAACTTCTGTCTTATCGGACACAAATAATCCTGTCCTTGTGGCAAAACAATGATAATATCTGTTTATTTTTACATATGAAATTGAAAAAAAAAATTGACGCTGGCTCGTTTAAAAATATTACCAACAGACTATTCGCTTAAAAATCACACACACACACACACATATATATATATATATATTATGTATATATATATATATATATATATATATATATATATATATATATATATATGCACAGAATTTGACATTAGATAACCCACATGGGTTGATATGTCATAAAACACAACTAAACCAAACCAATATATTTTTAACCCTCAGGCACTAGTGTAAGGACGAAGCAAAAGAAAGAATTGTCCAAGCAACTCGAACCAACAATGTTTATGCCGTTTTAACCTATTCTACGTATTTCTCAAATATAATGTTCGACATTTTTTTCTTAAAATAAGAGCATTTTGGGCGCCCCGAGTGGTGTAATGGTTTGTAAGCTAGACTAGCAAACCTTCACGAGTGTGTTCGAGTCTTATTGGGTACTCCTTTCATATGGCCTTGTGTCATATCTAAGCAAAAAGCTTAGTACATTACCAAAAAGAAAAAAATTTTCGGGGAAACTTTTTAGTGGGTTTTAAAGTGAACAGAATGAAACAAGATCTGTTTTCATCCGTCCGATATTTTTAAATTCTTACGATGAACCTAAAAGAAATCTTATAAATTTTACTACTTGTGTGATCGTCGTCAGGGGTGGGGATAGCCCCACCCCAGAAAATCCCTTGCGCACCCTTGGGAAATGTCTGCATGCTATTTCTTACAACATAAACCATTTTATACCCGCCTCTCGACTTATATCCCCGCACCACCAACTCACACGCAATACCCTAGCGACGCGCCAGACTACTTGTAAAATCTTCAGTACCCACAAATAATAAATAAATATGTCTTAAAGTGATTAATTTCATGTTCCCTTGCCTCGACAAATAACACTGACATTTTTTAAACAGTAACCTTGGACAAACAATTTATTCTTCTAAAATCCTACGTAACCACATAATAATATAAATAAATATGTTTTCAAGTACACACTAGATCTCGTCGTAACATAATTTAAAAAACGCAAAAAAAAAGTGTAATGTTTTCATAAAAAAAATTTCGAAAGTCGGTCTTTCAAAAAAAAAAAATAGAACGTATTAAAATATAAAAAACTTTTTTAAAGACTTGTTATTGTCGGCATCTTCTTTTTACTTTCTTTTTTTTTTTTCCATTTCTTTTTCATTGAATTCCACTTGCTAAAAACATCAAAGGCCACCGAGCCGCAACCTGTGTCCTATTTTCACCTTAAATGGTATCATCCATTGCTACTGATGTGACGTCAGACACCCGTGCAGTACCGACCAATCAGAGCGAAGTTTGCTTTTCTTTCTTGCCGGGTGAATCTATTATCGGTGGATCGCATAGGGGTGAAAACAGTCTTTCGTACATGCACTTGTTTCTGTGTTGCCAGTTCAGAAGTTTAGCTTTTTTTTTGCCAGTAGTATGCAGCACCCGGTGAGAAACGAACTCACTAGTAATGATTCACTGGACCAGCTCGCTAACTATTACACCACGTGCAATGCATATGCTTACTTTAATTAACTATATAAAAAGAATCAAATAAGAATAACGATTACATTAAATTTGAAATAAGATTTTGAAAAAAAAAAAAATTGATTTGAATATAAAATTTAGAAAAAAATTTAAATATTTTTTGGAATTAAAATTTGAAATTAAAAAAAATTAAATTTTGAATTAAATACAATTAAAAATCATATAGGCAAACAAAATATAAGTATAACTTCTTTATTGGACGTCTAGTGTGGTATAATTGTTCCATAACTAGTGAGTTCGATTCTCACTGGGTGTCCCATTCTTCCAGCCTTGTGGCAGAGCTAAGTGAAACTTAGTAAATAACTATTATCTTTCTTTCTTGGGTGCATAGCATGATTTAATGGTTTGCAAACTAAACGGGCTGACTTATTAGTTTAGGGTCAAGTCTCATTGGGTACCCTCTTCATCTAGCGTTGTACCACAATTTAACAAAGCTAAGTAAACAACTCGTTACATCTTCGTTCGTTCATAAATTTTCTTCTCTGCTGAATGTCTAGTATCTGTGAACTCTTCTATATATTAAAGTGTTCCTGACTAGAAATTTTATCGTGTCTACGCTGTTGATAAGATTTGTAGTGTTCAACAAAAGTTTTTAAATCTATTTGTGACTGTTACCGAACTTGTTTACAACGATATAACCGTCCAGGACGTTAACCGCAACACCACAGGGACTACTCCTCCCCAACTATTATCTAGGCTGTAGAACTAACAGTGTTTGGTTTATCAATCTTTTGATATAGAGTGTCTCAAGATACATGATTTTATAGGGTGTCTCAAGATGCATGATTATATAGGGTGTCTCAATATACATGGTTGTGTAGAGTGTCTAAATATACATGGAACCCATGTGACTGCTAATAACCCTACTACTAATAATATAGGGTGTCTCAGTATAGATGGGACCCATGTGACTTCTAATAAATATACCAATTATAATATTGTGTTCTTTTTTTGTTTCAGATTTGAAAATAGTATACTATAACAACTATTAATTCTTGATCACAATGCCTTGGACAAGAGAAGAAAAAGATTTTGCGTCACTACTTATTTGGAGACAAAATCTTTCAAAACTGTCTCAAAATAGATACAACCAATTAATATGATAATAATTTATTACTGAGACAAGAAACTAAAAAAAGATTGCATATCATGGAAGCTGATATAATAACAATTAAAACAAACATTGATTTGATGTCTCTAGCTCAAAGGATGCATTTTTTACAGGACGCGTTCCAAATGACTGCCATTGCGCTTGCCTCAGTAATAAATCATTATCATATAAATAGGTTGCATCTATTTTGAGACACTTTGTATATATATATAAATATATATATATATATATATACGTGGTGCATACGATAAGTTTCCGGACTTTTTTCGTATGGGCACTTTTATTGATAGTACACGCATGAAACTCTAGTCCCCTTCGAAGTAATCTCCTCCGGCTGCAATGCACTTGTTGTACCGTTCCAACAACCTCTGGAAGGCTCCTTGGAAGTCCTGTTGTGTGAGCATGTCAATGACCTTTGTCACAGCCTCTTTTATCTCCTCAATTGTCTCCTAACGACAGCCTCTGAGCTTAGGGAATAACCAAAAGTCACAGGGAGCAAGGTCTCTACTACAGGGAGGCTAAGGAAGTGTCTTGATGCCCATCTTGGTCAAATAGTCTGTGACAAGGATGGAGTTGTGGACTGGTGTATTGTCCTGCTGGAAATGCCACTGATCCGATTTAAAGAGTGCTGGCTTATTCCCTAGGAATCTCTTGCTGAACTCCCTTAAAACCTCAACATAGTAACCCAAACCCTAACTCTTTGGCCAATCAACTCTGGTGTTCTGGCTTCCTTACTCCTCCCATACCTCTCATCATCCCTCACAGACTCCCTGCCTTCCTTGAATTTCTTATGCCACTCAAAGACTGATGCTCGATTCATGCAAGATGCTCCAAAAGCAGTCTGAAGCATTCCGTACGTTTCTGTGTCAGTATTTTTTCCAAGTTTAAAACAGAATTTTATTGCATATCGTTCTTCTAAAGTGTCCTCACGTCCAGATTGCATTTTTGAAATTCACCAGCAGTGACAATCTGGCTTTAGTAAGGTGTATTCCAATTGCTGCTGTAGGTATTTATTTGAACGTGAAATCATAAAAATCGGTCAGTCATCTCATAAGATGTATAGCAATAACATAGTGAATGTTCAAGAGTCTACGTCAATTTTAAATGCCTGTACAAAAAAGTCTGGAAACTAATTGAATGCACTACGTATATATATATATATATATATATATATATATATATATATATATAAGGCTAAAGAACCGAGTGCGTCCTATTGCCATTAAAGCTTAGCACACTCAAAGGCGGACACAAAAACTCTGAGATGATTTGTAGCTTTGTTTTAATTTTAATTCAATTTTCGTTATTTCTATAATGATTGATTGATTTTAACGGCAGGCTAACTCGTTTAGGATTATTCTATGTCAAGAGGTTAGGGAATCACGTTCATTGAAGGTTCGTATTTACAATTTTTGAGTAGTTTCTTAAGAGTATTTTTTACACATGTTCCTATCGACGACCAACAATTTTTAAAGAGATCTCTGTGGCCCAAAGATGGGGCCCTAACAGGTACTATTATTACAGGTCACTGTGGAACTGGGAATAATGGCAATGGTGGTTTCCCTTTCTCTGTTTAAAAGCATTTCAATCTTCGTGGTTCATTTAATGCCAAAGAAATCCTTGATGAAAAACAGCTGTGATACTATTAATCCATAGTCGGAAGGATAATTAAGCTTATATCTTTCCCGAGGGTATTTGTTGGAAAGTAAACTACATGGACTCAAACAAAACGGCTGGAGAAGAATCTAGACGGCAATTACACAAGAATGCTGCTAGCAATCTTGAACAAGTCCTGGCGGCAACACCCCACAAGACACCAACTGTACGGCCACCTGCCTCCTATCACGAAAACTATTCTTCACGGGGAGAGTTGGTGTGCTAAGAGTTAATTCAATAACCCGGTTCGACGTCTTACCCGTGTAGTAAAAGCATGAAGTCGTAATATAGGGGATTAGGTTTCACTTAAGCTTGGTCTATCTATTCTTCCTCCTTTTCCTCAGCGTGACGCAATTCAAATCTCGAAGACTGAGGTAGATAGGTAGTTACAATCAGATTACAATATATGTAGTCATTTACTTTCTTGGCATTTCAGGGTTTACCTGGCGTTCGCGCCGTTTGGTTAAAGTTGATCAACTGATTCAAGGGGCCTTCCTTTCCTTGCAGGGGGATGTCCACTTCGCAATGCAGTGTTTGTTGATTGGCGCCTGTGGCGCAACTAAAAAGAAATACCAAGGGGGACCGAGCATTTCTTTTGTAATGGCCATACATGTTTCGATTTGTGCGTGCCCTCCCACACACACTATAAACTGACTTCATGTCAAAACTGATTTGCTGAGAAGTCGGGTAAAAATCCATAAAGAGTAATTTACTTTCAAATAAACTGGGTACCTTTAATTCGATATTCATTGAGGTCCTCATATTCTAGTATATAATTGAGCTATACTGGGCTTATATCAATAGCCCGACTATCTCTAAGTTTCTCCGTGAGTGTGAGTATGGGGGGGTGGATTTTGGTTGGTTGGTCGTTTTGTTTTACGGCGTACCAACCCTTTACGGGTCATTTAACACCGAATTAAGTTATTTTGATAAAAGTTTCAAGCAATTCAGTTTAGTATAAATATAGTTTTTTTTGGTTTACACACAGTTAAATGCCAAAACAGTTTGATCTCAAACAATTTAGTTTAGTGTCATTTTCAGGATACTCGTTCGAGGAGAGTCTTACGCCTCTGCAGATAAGCAGACGGTGTATTCTACAGCCCCAGCCGACTGAGCAAAGGGGAGTTGGAAGTGGTATGTATATACCCAAACTCTCTACTTCACGCATGATCAAACTTAATCGTCAAGTGTTTTTAGTGGAGTTCAGCTGGTTTGAAATCACAATTTTTTCTCCTTAACCGATTTCTCTAACGAGGCTAAAGAGCCCACTGTGTCCCATTGCCATTGAGGGATAAAGTGAGACTTTGGAGATTGAACACCGATCACTAGTGTACCGAAGTAGCGGGCCTCTAGATAATAAAAATAGAGATACCGTGTTCAAAAGATTGGGACACTTAGTCGAAGGATGTTAGCGGAATGGCTAAGTCGGACCGACTTGAGCGAGAAAGACTTTTCAGTAAGAGCTTGGGCGGCATTGTACAGATTGCGACTATTTTTTGTTTCTTATTTTCTGTTAATATTTTATTTCAGTTGAATGAAATATTAATGCTTTTGTTAAATTGTCTGTCAATTTTTTTCTTTTCTTTTTATGCCCATGTGCGCGTTACAAAACCTATTTATCCATAACTGGGAACGAGGAGAAGAGACAGATTCATGCCTTTCACAAAAGCCCGAAGTGAAACGTTGTCTCGTTTAAATGCGTATACATAAATAACTGGTGTTAAATTGTTACTGTTACATAAAAATACTTGAAACCATTTAATTATGTGCAAACAAATGATTGATACTACATAGAATTATTTGTAATTGATTGAAATACTTGAAACCATCAGTGTGAAAAAATGAGCTCAAGCTTATTTAAAAATGTTATCAACAAAATGTATTTAGAAATCATATATATCGGGCCATCAAGTGCATGCTCTATGATATAACCGCTACGCTACCCTCGTCAATGTGGCGAGGGTTCTTGACTGTCGGATATATGTATTGGATTTAATTTGCCTCCTAACTGAAAGCAACTTCAACGCAAGGTTGTTGGGAGGGTGGTCTTTTTATCTTTTTGTCCATTTTTTTTTTTTTTTGCTAGCTGAGACTCTTCAGTAGCCCAGGGCCTCAAGTACCTAATGTGCTTGTCATGTGTCATAGATAATAGATTGCCCAGTCGGCTGAGCCTATAGAATACACCGGCTGCTCCTCTGCTGAGGGATAAGACCCCCTCAACGAGAGGATGGATATGACACGAAACAATCTGATGGTGAGGTTCCAGTAATGCTGGAGCTTCGGGGAATGCGGAGTACCTCTTCATTACAATCGCTCCCAGATCCACTCTGGCCTGCAGTGATAGCTCCTGTTTGGGTCCTATCTATGGGTCAAATAGAACTAAACTGTGTACTTATGCTAAACTGAATTGTTTGAAATAGAACTGTTTTGATATATAACTGTTTTTAAACAAAAAACTATACTTAAACTGAATTCTTTGAAATTTAATTTGGTGTTAAATGAGCCGCAAAGGGTTGATACGCCCTAAAACAAAACAACCAAACCTGAGATAATAGATAATTTTATTTACATAAAACGGGGAAATAAATAAAACAGAAAAATTAAATAATGCAACGACTCACAAAGCAATCACGAAAATATTTCCGGTGACGGGGCACCAAAAGTATGTTTGCCTAACCCTAAGTGTGTGTGTGGGGGGGGCATTCAGAACCCTTGCTACGGCACTGAGGGTGTGTAGTATTGTAAACAGTTAATTTCCGTGGGCATTCTTCTCAACAGAGATCTCCAGCTATCAGGGATTGATTCAGACGACTCCATCTTTTAGAGCGACGAGGAAGGTACTCCCTGAAATGGGAAGATGTCCCTTTGAAGGTAAACCCAATTGTTTTCCCTGCAGTGACGAATCGAAGATCTCAAGCAAGATGCGACAGAAGGTTAATTTTTAAGCGGGGTAAAGCTGGTTAGAATTTAGTTTTCCTTCTCCTAAACGAGTTGCCTTACCAAGGCTAAATAATCCAGCCAGCTTTACTAATAACCAATACCAGAAAGAAGATCAGAAGAATTAATGTCTTTCCAAATGTACAGGGTGGAACGATAAAATTGTCGTCCTAAAGAAAACAACACTACAGCTTTATTTTAAAACTTTTATTGAAAAAATCAATTCAGCTAACTTGATTATGTAGTAGAGCTGACATCTATTCAATGTAGCCGCCTTCAGCCTCAATCACCGCCTCGATACGGATCCGGAACTGGGAGCATGCCTTTTCTACAAGCGCCGGCGGGAGCTCGGCGAATATTCGGCGGAGGGCTGCGATCAGGCTGGCTTTGGTGTTGTGGGAGGTCATGTTGGTAATGTTTTCGACGTATGACCAAACGAAGTAGTCCAGCGGTTTCAGGTCGAGGGAGGAAGAGGGCCAGTGAGAGAAGGGTATAAAGTCGTAAGCACTCCTTCTGAAGCCAAGCCTGGGTTTCTTTGGACTTGTGAGCCGGCGCCGAGTCCTGCTGCCACACCCAGGGTCTGCCACCGGCCGCCTGATTGCACCAGGGGATCACCACATTCTTCAGCACATCCAGGTACACTTTGGTGTTGAACTTCAAGCCGACTTCGAAGATGTGAGGTGGCCCTTACTTGAAACCACACCAAAGACCATAACCGTAGCCGGAAACTTTGTTTTCATCATCCTGGACACGTCCCTGTTATTCGTGGCAATCCAGCGATGCATTTTGAGGGTGCTGGCAATGGTCCTGTGGTCATAACTTGGATCGGTAGAGAGCATGGGTTGTACAGCGGTACATTTCCGATCTCGCTCGTTGAACATTGTGTCACTTTCAGACATGATAGAAGGCTCCTATCGCTCTTGTGATTTGTACACAACTGGCCAACTAGTAGATAGTCTGCAACAAAAAAAGAAAACCGGTTTTCATTAAACGGAAATGGAATCACGTCGTCTTTTCTAGGATGACAATTTTATCGTTCCACCCTGTAGAAGGCTGCTATCGCTCTTGTTATTTGTACACAACTGGCCAACTAGTAGATAGTCTGCAACAAAAAAAGAAAACCGGTTTTCATTAAATGGAAATGGAATCATGTCGTCTTTTCTAGGGCGACAAATTTATCGTTCCACCCTGTAGTATATAAACTAGTTCCTTGACTAAAAGTCAGAAGGAAATGTCTAATTCCTGTGGGTCAGGCAGTACCTCCCCATTACACTCCAAGACATAGAGTTGGGATCAATCTTCGAAGCCTGAATCGCTGCAAATTACAAATGTCGATGTAACAAGACAATTCTTGTCTCCACCCACACATGTATATGAGAGTCCTACATTTAAAATTTGATTTGAATCCCATTTGCGCTCTCCACCAGTTGGAAAGCAAATAAACGCATTGTCCGTAACCTCAAGAGTAAAGTAGTTGTTTAATAACCTTTTTTTATTACATAGATGTGCCACAAGGCCGTATGAATGGGGCACCGAATGATACTTGAACTCACTCGTGAAGGTTTGCTCGTCTAGATTGTTAACCATTAAACCACCCGAGGCACCCAAAGTAGTAATTTACTAAGCTTTTCGCATAGATGGGGCACAAGGCCGTATGAATGGGGCACCAAATGATACTTGAAATCACTCGTGAAAGTTTGCTAGCCTTGCTTGTTAACCATTATACCTCACGTGGGCTTACGTTCAAGTCCTACTAAAAGCACCGGTCCCCATCAATTTATCTAAGTTGAGTAGCGATCAGCCTGTTCAGTCCTTAAATGGGTGACAATTTAGAAAGAGCAGGAATTGTAAGCAACCGGAAGTCTGCCAACTGTTTAGGCGGGGAGTACAATACTGTATCCCCTACGGAGGAGTAAGACATCCCTCAAGAAAGGGGTTGTTCCGAGTATGACACTAAACGGATCTGATAGTGAGGGTTTTCTTCTGGAGATTTGAGGAGTGTTGAATACCCCTTTATTGCTCCCTCCCAGATCCACTCTCAAGTGATAGTTCTTGTTAGAATTCCATGTATGGGTCAAATAAATGTTCAAAATTGTTTGTATTAGATAGGAATACATTATACCATATAACTGTAAATTATTTGTATTAAGAATAGTTACTTGAAACTTTAATTATTTACTAAGGATTATTATTAGTTATTTGAAGCAATAAAATTGAGCAAACTAATTACTATTAATAAATGGAAATAATTAATTGAAAACATTTAATTATTAGTATTAGATAGGGATACTTGAAACCATTAATTGTGTGCAAATTATTTGTATTAGATAAGAATACTTGAAATCATAGAATTGTGTACAGATTATTTGTATTAGATAAGAATACTTGAAACCATACAATTATCTGCAAATCATTTGTATTAGGCCTATTTAGCCAGATATATTAGATATATATATATTATTTGTAAATACATTTTGTTAATAACATTTCAGTTAAATGGTTTTTAGCATTGCTATATAACAGTCACAATTTAACATCAGTCATTTGTTTGTTCACAGTTTGTTCTATTTGGCCTATAGATAGGATCCCCAACCGCCAGGTGCTATCACTCCAAGACGGTGTGGACCGGGGAGCAATGGCAATGAAGGAGTACTCCACATTCCCCAAATCTCTAAGGCTCGTCATCAGACGATTTAATGCTCTATCCTGGACACGCGTTGGAGGGCGGGGTTGTCATCCTTTGCATAGATGCAGTCAGTATATTCTACAGTCCAGCTGACAGAGCTCTTCAATTTGGTTTTTCTTGACAAGATTAGGGACCGACATTTTGTGGAATATTTTTCACATTCCACATCCTGTTGCAGTCCTTAAATAATTACAATCAAAATATCGGGCCATGGGCGTACGATGTGGGTAGTGGTGGTGGTGGTGGGGCTTTTTTAGTTTAAGGTAGGTAAGAGGGTTGTACTGCTCGAAGTTTTACACAGATAAAAATACAAGTACCAATTTCCCATGGATTTGTTCCACTGTTTTCTGGTGAGGTTGGCGATAGTTACTCCACCTCCCCGTTTGTCTCCCTCCGATGTGACAGCAAGATAGATCGATTGTAAGGAACAGACTGAGATAGACGCGTTCACACACATAGATAGACAGATAGAAGAAGAAAAACACTGATACGAAACCAGTAGTACTTCCCTTTAATAAAAAGTATATTGTGTGTTGCATCCTGCTCGTTGCGAACGAGTCGGGTATATATATATATATATATATATACGAGGATCATTAAATAAGTTTCCGGACTTTTTTCGTGTGGGCACTTTTATTGATAGTACACAAATGAAACTCTAGTCCCCTTCGAAGTAATTTCCTCCGGAAGCAGTGCACTCGTTGTACCGTTCCAACTACTTCTGGAAGGCATCATGGAAGTTCTCTTGTGTGAGCGTGTCAATGACCTTCGTCACAGCCGCTTTCATATCCTCAATTGTCTCATAACGACAGCTTCAAAATTTTTCCTTTAGCTTAGGGAATAACCAGAAGTCACAGGGAGTAAGGTCTGGACTGTAGGGAGGCTGAAGAACTGTCTTGATGACCACCTTGGTCAAATAGTTTGTGACAAGGATGGAGTTGTGGACTGGTGCATTGTCCTCGTGGAAATACCATTGAGCCAATTTGAAGAGTGCTGGCCTCTTCCGACGGAACCTCTTCCTGAACTCCCATAAAACCCCAACATAGTAACCCTAACCCTAACCCTTTGGCCAATCAACTCTGGTGTATTGACTTCCTTACTCCTCCCACACCTCTCATCATCCCTCACAGACTCCCTGCCTTCCTTGAATCTCTTATGCCACTCAAACACTGATGCTCAATTCATGCAAGATCCTCCAAAAGCAGTGTGAAGCATTCCATACGTTTCCATGGCATTTTTTCCTATGTGTCCTCATGTCCAGATTGCATTTTTGAAATTCACCAGCTGTGACAATCAGGTTTTAGTAGGTGTATTCCAATTGCTGCTGTAGCTGTTCATTTAAAGCTGAAATCATAAAAATTGGTCAATCATCTCATAAGATGTATAGCAAAAACACACTGAATTTTCAAGAGTCTACGACAATTTTAAATGCCTTTATAAAAAAATCTGGAAAATTATTGAATGCACCTCGTATATATATACATATTATATATATATAAATATACATATATATAATATGACAGGAAAACTCAACCACTGTTAAAGTGTCATTATAAATTTATTTCGACGAAGAAACATCTTCGCCTCATCAGATGACAATAATTAGTTTATTCTGGGTATGAGATCAGCAAATATATATAAATTTCGAACACAAATCACACCTTCTCATCATTATCATGTCGTTCTACCAGCATGGATATCCCTGACTCTCTCTCGCCACTCCACCCTGTCGTTCATTGCTTCTTGCAGGTCCTCAGGGCTACATGCCGTATCCTCACAGAGCTACTGTATGTAGGTTCGAGCTGGTCGCCCTGCTTTTGCTCAGCCATGTGAAGGGGTCCATAAGAGAACATCACTTATGAGCTCGTCCGTGCTTCTCCTGCATGTCTGGTTTGTCTAACTTTGATAGTTTTCGTGATGGGTGGTAGGTGGCCGTATAGCAGCTGCTTTGTGAAGTGTTGCCTTCAGGACTTGTTCAATATTGCTCGAAGTACTCTTGTGTAGCCGTCAAGCTATTTTTCCAATCGCTTAGTTAACGTCCATGTAGTGTATCAATATAGCGGTATCGACGCTGCTTGGAAAAAACTGCGTTTCATTTTATCGGTCAGGTCTGACTTCCATATGACCGATTGACTATCGTTAGCTGTCCATGCCTTTGCTAGTCGCGTTTCGATGTCAGTCACGGTTGCTACATCTCATAGTTAACTACTAAATAGAATTTTAAAACTTTCTAACTTTTTCCTTTCATTTCAAGTTATAATTATATTCTAAGTTAAAACTATGTATTTATATATATTATATATATTATTATATTATAATATTTTATATATTATAATTATATTAATATGATTATATATCATAAATGTAATTATATATTTATTTATATTATAATTATCATTTATATATATTATAATTATGGAAGCGAATAATGAGGTAGAATCCGACAATATAGAGAAAAAATTGATTACAACGTAATCCAAGCAAAAGGAGAGATTTATTGAGAAATAAAGACAACATTATAGCGTTTCGGTTCTAATGAACCATCATCAGGACTAGAAGGGATGATATTAGTGATTAATGATGGATATTTAAAAAAAATTATACAAAAACCTTGGGAAATCTATATATCGAGAGACGTTTGTCCGTTTAATCAGTAGATCAGCGTGTTCTTTTTTTTTTTTTTTTTTAAATAAGTCACGTGATTTGTGGGGAATATCAAATAGACTTTATATGTTCCATTTGTTCAATGAGAAAAATTTCGAATGAAAAGGAGGAAGAACAAGAAAAAGAGAAAGTAAAATAAAAATAACGAAAGAAAGAAGGACGGAAGAGAAGAGAAAAACGGAAGAGATCAGAGGTAAGAAGAGAGAAGAAAGACAGGAAAGATGAAAGAAAGGGGAAAGGATGAGACAAAGACAAAAAAAAACGAACATGAAAAACAGAGTAACAAAGTAACGTAAGTGAGGGAAATAAAATAGAGAGAATTGGTATTAAATAAAAACAAAAATAAAAAAGTTAAAAGGGGGATAAACAGTAGATATAAGGAAAAAGGGGGAGGTGAAATATTAAATATTAACGTAAACTAAAGTTAGCGACCGTAGTCGAGAGCGACCGGAAGGCTCCCTTTTCAATAGCTACTACACCGAGGTGTAGGGGAGGGTGCAACTCCTTTCTCTGGATCGCTCCACTTTACCCTTGATACGTACCTTATAATGCTGAGTGTTAAGCAAGGAGGTATCAAGTACCATTTTTTAAGTCTTTGCTGTGACGTGACCTGGGATAGAACCCTGGTCTCCCGGACCATTGGCGAACACTTTACCCGCTAGGCCAAATTTTAAGTTATACTTATATTATAATTCAAAAGACACATCATCACATGTTAACATTGCCTTGATGATGTTTTTTCTGTAAAAACCGAAACGTTTAACAATGACAAATAATTCAATCATAAATAACATTATCGTCGGAGTACTTTGTTTTTGTTTTGTTTATGTTTTGTTTCATTTTTGCTCTCTCTCTCTCTCTCTCTCTCTCTCTCTCTCTCTCTCTCTCTTATATATATATAATGGTGTACTGTTCACCGTCGTAGGAAATGGATACAGTGATAAGAGTTCAAATCCTGAACGAGTCTGCCAACATTTTACAGAGCAGTAATACTATCCTCTTTCCAGCTATGGGTAAATAGTAGAGCAGGCTGAGTTCTTTAACCTTGGTATGACAACCAGTCTAGGAGAAGGAAAACTCTGAATTCAAACCTGTTAGAAATCCGCTTAAAAATGACCATATGTCGCATCTGGCTCGTGCGGAGGGATAGGTAAATATACATACATACATGCATATATATATATATATATATATATATATATATATATCATAAGAGTGTTGGTTGTCCCTAAATCACTTTGTGGGTATGTGTCGAACCAAGTGCAGTATAATATGGAGAGTGCCCAATATCTAGGATAAAGCTATTATATAATATAATAATAAATAAATATGTATTAGATATATATATATATATATATATTAAATCGATCTTCAGGCTAGGATTAAAGTGTAGTTTCATTATTCAATCAATATATATATATATATATATATATATATATATATATATATATATATATATATTAAATCCAGGGAAAATATTCTGCAACCCTGGGTTTCATGGAGTTTTTTGTAAAACAACAAGCATCAGGCAGTTAAGAAGATGGAATGAATTGAAAATCGAAAATACGACAAAATACAGACAAAAAACCGTTGGGATTTCGTTTGTGTGTGGTTGTAAGTGTGTGAGTGTATGTGGGTGTGTGTATATGTGTGTATGTGTTATAGTTACGTATGGATGCGTGTTTTTATGAGGTTGGAACGTAGCGCGTTGAGTTTAGCGGAAATGAATTCAAGTGTATCTTTATAATTCGTTACATTATCTATTTAGGGGACTATAGCTATGGCACGAAACATCATCACTGCATGTCGGGGAGAATGAACAAGAATTTGATTTGTAAGCGTATTTGAACGGTTGTGTTATGGTAGGATAGAATCACAGAGGGTATAAGTAAGGTTATATTGTATTGTAATATGTTGGTGTAATATTTACGGGAGGGAATTGTATTATTATTATAATTATAAATAAATGAAATATTGCGTAAATATTATATACTATGGATCTCATAGGTGGTATGTATGTAATAAAATAACTCTATCTTCTTAACTGCCAGATGATTGTTGTTTTGCAAAAAACTTCATGAAACCCAGGGTTGCAGAATATTTTCCATGGATTATATATATATATATATATATATATATTGAATGAATAATGAAACTACACTTTAATCCTAGCCTGAAGATCGAAGCAAGTGCGTGGCTGTACGGATGTGTAATTATTCCCACTTAATTGTGTATAATACGTGTAAGTCAGTTACAAAGTGTGTTAACTTGTTCATTTCGTGGATATTTGCATTGAACATTGCAAATTTGTCCGAAAATACGATAAAACATACAATGGGCTCTTGTTTATGAGTCAGAATTTCACCAGGAATTCATTTATAACCTCTAAATAGCTCTATGTTGAAAAGAATTTAATATTTATTAAACTGTGGACACACACGAAAAAAAGCAACACTCAAAATAAATAAAATAAAATAAATAGAATAAAATAAAGAAATTACATCACTGAGTCTAATGGGAATATTAACTCATTTTCAAATTTTATACTTGAAATCAAGCAGCCCAGTCGGCAGGGATTGTAGAATACACTGACAGCGTCTCTGCTAAGGGGTAAGACCGTCACCCGCCAACGAGTGTACCAGATATGACATTAAACAATCCAGTTTTGGAGTTTTAGAGAATCTGGAGACCCCTTCATGGCCACATATCCCTGGTCCACTCTGACTCTGAGGTGATAGCACCGGATAGGGTCCTATCTATGGGTCAAATGGAATTTTTTGACATTTAAACTGAGTGCAAACAAAAGACTTATTATATTTACCCAACCCCTCCGCTCGGGCAGGATATGACTCAAGGTCAATTTTTAAGGAGAGTTTGAATTCAGAGTTTTCCTTCTCCTAGACTAGTTGATTTACCTAGACTGATGAACCCAGTCTACCCTACTATTTACCCATAGCTGGAGGGAGAATAATTGGATTTATACCTTTCCCAAGGATATTAGTGCGATGTGAAATGCAATCAGTCTCGTCCAGGATTTGAATTCGTGTCGCCGTGTCCATTTCCTACGAGGATAAACATTACACCACGGGCACCTCCACGGGCAAACAAAAGACTTATGCTAAATTGGATGGTTTGAAATAGAACTGTTTGATCATTTAACTGTGTGAAAATAAATTGTGTTGAAATAGAATACTTAGTATTAGATAGCAAAACTTGTAAGTACTTCATTGTCAGCAAATAAGAATATTTAGAATAAAAGAATAGATTTATTAGTACTAGATAATTAAAACGATTTAAATATGTGGAAACAATAGCAATATTAGAGTGTAAACAAATTAGTTTTAGTTCATTTAAAAATGAAATCACCCACAAAACAAAAGTGTTACAAACATTAATAATTCTATTGACTATGTATTCATATCTAATACAAATAATTAATGCACAGCAATATGATTTTTTTTGGTTTTATTGCATATCAAACATTGTAGATTATTTAATGCCAAATCCTCTTTATACATATATATTAAATATATATGATTTGGTTTGGTTGGGTTTTATGGCATATAAACCATTGTAGGTTATTTAATGCCAAATCCTCTTTATACATATATATTAAATATATATGATTTGGTTTGGTTGGGTTTTATGGCAAATCAACCATTGTAGGTTATTTAATGCCAAATCCTCTTTATACATATATATTAAATATATATGATTTGGTTTGGTTGGGTTTTATGGCAAATCAACCATTGTAGGTTATTTAATGCCAAATCCTCTTTATACATATATATTAAATATATATGATTTGGTTTGGTTTGGTTGGGTTTTATGGCATATCAACTATTGTAGGTTATTTAATGCCAAATCCTTTTTATACATATATATTAAATATATATGATTTGGTTTGGTTGGGTTGGGTTTTATGGCATATCAACTATTGTAGGTTATTTAATGCCAAATCCTTTTTATACATATATATTAAATATATATGATTTAGTTTGGTTGGGTTTTATGGCATATAAACCATTGTAGGTTATTTAATGCCAAATCCTCTTTATACATTTATATTAAATATATATATGATTCGGTTTGGTTTGATTTTATGGCATATCAACCATTGTAGGTTATTTAATGCCAAATCTTCTTTATACATATATATTAAATATATATGATTTGGTTTGGTTTGGTTGGGTTTTATGGCATATCAACTATTGTAGGTTATTTAATGCCAAATCCTTTTTATACATATATATTAAATATATATGATTTGGTTTGGTTTGGTTGGGTTTTATGGCATATCAACTATTGTAGGTTATTTAATGCCAAATCCTTTTTATACATATATATTAAATATATATGATTTGGTTTGGTTGGGTTGGGTTTTATGGCATATCAACTATTGTAGGTTATTTAATGCCAAATCCTTTTTATACATATATATTAAATATATATGATTTAGTTTGGTTGGGTTTTATGGCATATAAACCATTGTAGGTTATTTAATGCCAAATCCTCTTTATACATTTATATTAAATATATATATGATTCGGTTTGGTTTGATTTTATGACATATCAACCATTGTAGGTTATTTAATGCCAAATCTTCTTTATACATATATATTAAATATATATGATTTGGTTTGGTTTGGTTGGGTTTTATGGCATATCAACTATTGTAGGTTATTTAATGCCAAATCCTTTTTATACATATATATTAAATATATATGATTTGGTTTGGTTGGGTTGGGTTTTATGGCATATCAACTATTGTAGGTTATTTAATGCCAAATCCTTTTTATACATATATATTAAATATATATGATTTGGTTTGGTTGGGTTTTATGGCATATAAACCATTGTAGGTTATTTAATGCCAAATCCTCTTGATACATATATATTAAATATATATGATTTGGTTTGGTTGGGTTTTATGGCATATCAACCATTGAAGGTTATTTAATGCCAAATCCTCTTGATACATATATATTAAATATATATGATTTGGTTTGGTTTGGTTGGGTTGGGTTTTATGGCATATCAACAATTCTAGGTTATTTAATGCCAAATCCTCTTTATGCATATGTATTAAATATATAAGATTTGGTTTGGTTAGGTTTTATGGCATATCAACCATTGTAAGTTATTTAATACCAAACCCTCTTTATATATATATTAAATATATATAATTTGGTTGGGTTGGGTTTTATGGCATATCAACCATTGAAGGTTATTTAATGCAAAATCATTTTTATACATATATAGTAAATATATATGATTTGTAAATATATTTTGTTGATAACGTTTTTAAACAAACCGGACCTCTTTCTTTTGCACACTGTTAAATTGTTCTACGTGTTGCTTTGTAATACAAACAATTCAATTAAGCATCAGTCTTTTGTTTACACGCAGTTAAATGATCAAACAATTCTATTTCAAACAATTTAACCCAAGTCATTTGTTTGAATTCAGTTTAAATGTCAAACAGTTTCATTTGACGCATAGATAGGACCCTATCAGGTGCTACCACTTTGGGCCAGAGTGGACCTGGGAGTGATGGTTATGAAGGGCTGCCCTGCATTCTCAAAACTCCAGCATTACTGAAACCTCACCATTAGATTGTTTAGTCATATTAAGGACACTTGTTGGATGGGGGTTCTTACCCGACTGCAGGGATGCAATCGGTGTATTCTATAACCCGACTGGGCTAAGCTGTATAGCTTCAAATAATTAATTTTGATAATCCTGAGTAAATTACTGAACAGCTGTATTTGATCCATAGATGGAACCCTCACAGATGCTAACAGTCAAAGTTCAGAGTTGAGATGGGAGTAATGGCAATGTGTTGTATAGCCATGACCAACTATGCGCATATACATGCAGAAACATATTCAACACTATAAAAACGAGCGAACACAGTTCTTTAGAAAAATATACCTCTCACTTTATTCGAAAAGGTTGTGTGTGAGAGGTGAGTCGGAGACTGAATAGAACTGCAATATATATATATATATTGACCCCCCCCAACTCTTCTTGCTATCACAGCCTTTCTTTCCCGTTTTCTTGGGCTGCACAACCGGGGACCTGGGGGACATGGTTCTCATTCCAGCATCTTCTCTCCAACTGATCTGAACTTCCTGTCGCCGGGGTTATATAATAATTTGACATCCACCTACTTCTTGCGAGCGTCACATTCACACTTAATTCAACTCGTCGACAGTCAAGGTTATCCCCCGAAATCTTCGACCGGATGCACTTGTTATTTAC
The DNA here is from genome assembly GCA_963585895.1 of Sepioteuthis lessoniana. Classification (NCBI taxonomy): domain Eukaryota; kingdom Metazoa; phylum Mollusca; class Cephalopoda; order Myopsida; family Loliginidae; genus Sepioteuthis; species Sepioteuthis lessoniana. The sequence continues at coordinate 68,583 of CAUZXS010006012.1, forward strand.
ACAGGTGCATTTTTTATTTTGACAGCTCGACCGGTGGGTGGCAATATGCAATAAATGAACGGTACTGCACAATCCCCAAATCTCAAGAACTTGAGCGTCATTATCAGATGCTGTTTAGTGTCATACCAAGGACAAGAGTTGGTTACCCCTACGCAGAAGTATCGTTGTCGTATTCTATAGCCCCATCTGGCAGGGCGAGAAAAATTCAGATGTCTTCTATACATTTCCTGATACACTAACAAACTTGAAAAAGGAGATAATGCCCGGCCCTTGCCTATTATGATATGGTTATAAAAAAACAATAAACAGTTCAAAAATTGGCAATATTTGAAAAAAAAGGAAAGCAAAAATAAACAAACATGTTCACGAGGGCTTACAGTGACCTGAAAATCTCGACTGCACGTGTTCATTTGGCTTGACTCTGATAGGCCCCTCTGCTATCCACGGGTTAAATCCTAGATACAGTCTTACCTAGTTTCCAAATCCCTTTTTCATTACTGTCCAGTATTAAAAACCAAGCAACAACACGACCGATTTAAAGTAATACAAATTGATAAACACACGATATATATATATATATATATATATATATATATATATATATATATATATATATATTTATCTTCACCCGACAACAGATTGCTTTACAATGAGATGCAACATTTTATCAGGGAAGTGGTGTATCACCATAGTTGACAAATTCAGTCAGCAGTACATTACTTAGTAAGTAGTGAGTTCGATTCATAGCAGGGGCCTCATATTTATGTCTTAGCACCACAACTTGGACGCCCGGACGAAGGCGGATATATATATATATATATATATATATATATATAGTTATCTTCACCCGACAACAGGTTGCTTTACAATGAGATGCAACCTTATATATATATATATGTGTGTGTGTGTGTGTGTGTGTGTGTGTGTGTGTGTGTGTGTGTGTGTGTGTTTCGATTCGTGTAATCCTCCCTACTATAAAATGAATACAAGTCAAATCAGAGTTGGAGGGAAGTAGAAACTATCTCTCTCTCTCTCTCTCTCTCTCACACACACACACACACACACACGTATATATATATATATATATATATATATATATATATCACGCACAGATACCTAGAAACACACACACACACACACACACATATATATATATATATATATATATATGACATTTATTCGACTTCCCACCCAGTCGGATTTGACATGAAGTCATTTTTTAGTGGTAAGCCATGTACGAATTGAAACTCAAGCGTACCCATTACAAAAAATCATATATATATATATATATATATATATTAGAATAAATACCAAAGACACATTTTGTCTGTATAATTTTGTTAGGATCCTTTCAAGTTTCCTGACAAGGGTTTTGGTTTTAGATTGGAGAACGTAAATGAATTTACCGAAATTGTCTTGAGTTCTTTCGGACTTTTCATAAGCAATCATCAGGATTTGTTTTCAAGCGTCGAGATGTTTTTAAAAGTTTTAAGTGTTTTATAACATTGCAAAAGTTACGTAAACGTATCGTTCAATTAAACTGAGATTTTAGATATTCTATTTTTTCTTGATAATTTTCGGGTTTTCGTTGATAGCGTTCGGTTTTAAGTTTGTTCGATGTCATCAGCATCTCATGCTTAAATGAAAGACTGTTGCCCAACTACACACACACACATACACACACACACACACACACACATACATAAATATATATATGGATCTGGGAGGTGATGGGCATTCTCTAAATCTTTTCCGTCCTGAGGTACTATTTTAACTAGAGGGCAGAATCACGTGAAGGGTGGTGATAACACGGCACCACTGGTCAAACAACCTTTTTGATGAAGGCACTGACCATGGCGGATGAGGTTGTCGAAGAACTTCGACGGCCACGTGTTCGCAGCCACGATGAACCACCGAATGGGAGGACCTGGACCGTGGTCAAGCTTGGTGGGAGATGGTCCTGCTTAAGATACAACATAGAAAAGTGGTGCTTCTGCAACCACTCTACCTGAGGTTGATTGGTTGGATTTTATTGCATATCAACCATTGTAGGTTTTTTTTAACGCCAAATCCATTTTTATGCAAATAGTCAGTTCTATTTCAAACAATTCAATTTAGGATGAGTACGCAGGTTAAATGTAAGTATAGTTTAATCGTGAAAAACATTTCTATTTCAAGCTATTCAGTTTAGTCAAGCAGTTCTAATTCAGCTAATTCAGTTTAGTATAAGTACAGATTTTGTTTACACACGGTTAAATGTCAAAACAGTTCTATATTAGACAAATCAATTTAGTGTAAGTACAGTTTCAATGCCAAAAAACAGTTCCATTTCAAATAATTCAGATTAGAATAAGCACGAAGTTTAAATTTAAGTATGGTTTCATTGTCAAAACATTTCCATTTCAAGCGATTCAGTTTAGTCAAACAGTTCAGTTTAGCATAAGTATGCCGTTAGTTCTATTTAACCCATAGATAAGGCCCTATCAGGTGCTACCACGCCGAACCAGAGTGGACCTGGGAGCAATGGCAATAAAGGGGTGCTCCGCATTCCCCAAAGCCCCAGCCTCACTGGAACCTCACCATCAGACTGTTTAGTGTCATATCCAGGAAACTGATTGGGGGGGGGTCTTACCTCTCTGCAGAGAAGCAGTCGGTGTATTCTACAGGCTCAGCCAACTGGGCAATTGATTGGTTGGTTGGTTACTTAGATTATACGGCATATCAACATTTGTAGGCTATTTATTGCCAAATTTTGTTTATACCTGTATATCAAATATACAGGGTTTGGTTTGGTTTTATGACATATCAACTATTGTCGCTTATTAAATGCAAAATCCTCTTTATACATATATATTAAGTATATATGATTTGGTTTGGTTGGGTTTTATGGCATATCAACCATTATAGGTTATTTAATGCCAAATCCTCTTTATACATATATATCAAATATATAGGATTTATACAGTTTGTTTTTTGTAACATTTTTTACACAACTCAGTGGAATGGTTTTAAGTATTGCTAACACTGATAGTTTTATTTGCACACAGTTAAATGGTTTCTAGTATTGTAAATGATTATACAGTTTTATTTGATTCATAGTTGGGACCCTAACAGGTACTACCACCCCGGAGAAGATTGGACCACCTGAGGTTACGAAACTGATGATGATGGTGACCACAAACTATGGACACTTCGAATATCCAGATGTTCAGCTAATGTTCCGAATTATTAAACTATTTACTCAGGTGATTGATAGATGTTGGACTTAGCGGGATGGTCATTGTCGTAGGAAATGAAATTGAAGACTCGAGTTCAATCCTGGACGAGGCTGTTTGCTTTTCACTTCGCGCTAATAACTTTAAGAAAGACATAAAACCAACTCATCTCTCCGCAGCTCTGGGTAAATAGTAGGACCGACTGGGTTCTTTAGTCCTAGTTAGGCAATTAGTCTAAGCGAAAAATGAATTCAAACCAAGTGTACTGTACTTAAAAAATTGACCTTGCGTCACACCCTGCTTGTGGGGAAAGGGTTGTAGAAGGCCCGCTTAGCGTAACGGTTATCGTTGTAGAAAATGAAACCGGCGGCCGGAGTTCAAAAACCTGGACGAGGCTGTTTGTACGTCACTTCGCGCTAATACCCGTGTGAAAGGAATGAATTCATTTGTAAGGTATGACTAACATAGTCGAGCAGACTAGGTTCTTTAGCTTCGAATACGCAACCAGTTTGGGAGAAGGAAAATTCTAAATTCAAAACAATTTTACTCCGGTTTAGAAATGACCTTGTGTCACATCTTGTCCATGACCCCCCCCCAACGGTTGGGAAAATACTGACATCTAAAATAAACGTGAGAAGATATTTGTAACAACGTGTTTATTTGTTCTTTTATCACTGAGGTCAAGTGACAAGTTCTTTGTCATCTCTTCGTCTCGACAATCAACTTTCGAAGTTATCCTCAGCGAAAGATGTGTCTCTTACCCCAGACTGATTAGCTTGGTTGGTTGGTTGGTTGGTTGGTTTCTATCTGTTATTCCTGATTGTAGGGAAGACTGGGTTGTCTACCTTTAGTTAGCAACCAAAGGAATTTGCTAAAAATGATTGTGGATATACATTATGTATGGTATGTACTGTAGTTGATGGTATATAAAACGCACCCCAATTTCAGCAGGGCAAACCAAGAAAAAAACAAAACAACAAAGTACTTTTATAAAACCTGATGAAATTAATATAATGAATATTATCAATGATAACACTTTTATCTGCATAATAGCCTTTTAAATAATGACAATTCGTATATGAAAGTTACTCTAAGGTCTAAGCTAATAGGAATTGCCGGATAGCTAATTTCGGCCGACCATCTCGATTGCCCAGTTGGTTGGGACTGTAAAATACACCGACTACATCTCTGCAGAAGAGCACTCCCCAACGAGTGTCCTATATATGACATTAAACAATCTGATGGTGACGTTCCAGTAATGCTGGAGGTTTGTGGAATACAGGGTACTCCTTCATTGCCATCGCTGCTGGGTCCACTTTGGTCGGAATAGTAGCAACTGATAGGGTCATATCTATGGATCAAATAGAATTAAAATGCGTACTTGTGCTAAACTGAATTGTTTGAAAAAGAACTGTTTTGAAATGTAAACTACGTACTTATGCTAAACTGAATTGTTTGAAAAAGAACTGTTTTGACATTTAACTCTGTGTGGACAAAAACTATACTTATGCTAAACTGAATTGTTTGAAATAGAACTGTTTAAATTGAACTGAATCGCTTGAAATAAAATGTTTTTGACAATTAAACTGTGTATTTATGCTAAACTGAATTGTTTGAAATAGAATTTGTATGAAAATGAATTTGGCATTAAATAACCTACATAGATTGCTATGCGATAAAACCCAAACAAACATACGAACAGACTATCGCGAATTTTAAACCTACAGGCACCAACTATACGGTCACCTACCACCTATCACAAAAACTACCCAAGCTAGACGAACCAGACATGCCGGACACTGCTGGAGAAGCAAGGACGAGATCGTAAGTGATGTACTCCTGTGGACCCCCGCATATGGCCAATCAAAAGCAGGACGACCAGCTCGAACATACATACAGCAGTGATGATACGGGGTGTAACCCTGAAGACCTGCCAGAGGCGATGAATGATAGGGAGACGTGGAGAGAGAGAGGGTCACGGATATCCGAGTTAGCCGCACGACATGATGATGATGATGACATTTCTTATAAGACACAGAGGAATTTTAAAAGATATTTTTATTTTTAAAAAAGTGCGTCTTATATGCTAAGAAATACGGTAATTGGAGGCTATAAACTAATTTTGACATAAAATAATCCAAGAGACGTAATGTTGTGAAACCCAATCTACTTGTTAAAAACTTGGGCGCCTGGGATGGCGTAATTATTAGCTTGTTAGAACTAGCAAACCTTCACGAGTGAGTTCGAGTCTCATTGGGTGCCCCATTCATACGACCTTGTGCCACATGTAAGCAAAAAGCTAATTTATTAAAACCAACCAACCTATTTGACTGGCGAACAGTTTATGTCTATCTATCTTTTTATCTTTCTTTATTGTATCTCGAGATTTAACTTTTCCTTTGCTATTTTTTTATCGCTTCTTTATATGTATTTCTATTTGTGCTCCGTTTCACTCTCTCTCTCTCTCTCTCTCTCTCTCTCTCTCTCTCTCTCTCTCTCTCTTTCTACGTTTTTCTCTTCATTCTTTTCTTCAACTCTCAAGAGTTAATAAGCTAACGCAAACATTTATATATGTCTCAATTAAAGAATAACTTCGATGTTTTGATCACTGTTTTTCAAACCGGAACAGTGAATTACATGAATTCAAAAAGCTCTTTCTTTTTTCTTTCTTTCTTTCTGCTGCCATTGCTTTCTTTCTTTCTTTCTTCTTCACTTCTGCCATTTCTTTCTTTCTTTCTTTCTTCTGCCATTTCTTTCTTCTGCCATTTCTTTCTTTCTTTCCTTCTTCTGCCATTTCTTTCTTTCTTTCTTTCTTTCTTTCTTTTTTCTGCCATTTCTTTCTTCTGCCATTTTTTCTTTCTTTCTTTCTTTCTTTCTTTCTTTCTTCTGCCATTCCTTTCTTTCTTTCTTTCTTTCTTTCTTTCTTTCTTCTTTCTGCCATTTCTTTCTTTCTTCTGCCATTTCTTTCTTTCTTCTGCCATTTCTTTCTTTCTTCTGCCATTTCTTTCTTCTGCCATTTCTTTCTTTCTTTCTTTCTTTCTTTCTTTCTTTCTTTCTTTCTTTCTTTCTTTCTTTCTTTCTTTCTTCCTCCTGCCATTTCTTACTTCTGCCATTTCTTTCTTTCTTTCTTTCTTTCTTTCTTTCTTTCTTTCTTTCTTTCTTCTGCCATTTCTTTCTTTCTTTCTTTCTTTCTTTCTTCTGCCATTTCTTTGTTTCTCCCGCCATTTCTTTCTTTCTTTCTTTCTTTCTTTCTTTCTTTCTTTCTTTCTTCTGCCATTTCTTTTTTCTTTCTTTCTTTCTTTTGCCATTTTTTCTTTCTTTCTTCTGCCATTCCTTTCTTTCTTCTGCCATTTCTTTCTTTCTTTCTTTCTTTCTTTCTTTCTTCTGCCATTTCTTGCTTTCTTTTTTTCTTTCTTCTGCCATTTCTTTCTTTCTTCTGCCATTTCTTTCTTTCTTTTTCTGCCATTTCTTTCTTTCTTTCTTTCTTTCTTTCATTCTTTCTTTCTTTCTTTTTTCTGCCATTCTTTCTTTCTTTCTTTCTTTCTTCTGGCATCTCTTTCTTTCTTTCTTTCTTTCTTTTTCTGCCATTTGTTTGTTTGTTTGTTTGTTTATTTGTTTGTTTGTTTGTTTTTTTTTTTTTTTTGGCATACTATTTATTGTCTTTCTTTTTTCTTCAGTTCCCTTTTTCTTCTTCTATACTTTTCTTTTCTTCCCACTTTCTCTCTGTCTCTCTTTATCTCTCTCGCAGCTTCTTCTGTACTGGCAAGATATTACACTAGAGTCACACACTTTCTATTTCCTTTGAACATTTTGCCGACTGCAGAGAAATAAACGAAGTTTTTCAAATCAAGAAAGGAAGGACAGACAAACAGGCCGACACTACTTGTAACGTATCTTTTGTCCCAGGACAATGATTAATAATGCACTTGACAAAAAAAAAGAGGTAATTATTTTTACCACTCTTCATATCGTGAATTCATGTGAATAAAAACTTTACATTATATCGTATTGGCCTAGCGGTTAGAGTGTTCGCCAATGGCCCGGGAGACCTGGGTTCAATCCCAGGTCGAGTCATACCAAAGACTCAAAAACTGGTGCTTGATGCCTCCTTGCTTAACACTCAGCATTATAAGGTACGGATCAAGGGTAAAGTGGAGCAATCTAAGGAAATGAGTAGCACCCTCCCCTACACCTTGGTGTAGTAGCTATCGAAAAGGGAACCTTTGGGTCGCCCTCGCCTACGGTCGCCAACTTTACTTTACTATATCGTATTTAGTAAAAAAACAAACTTTTACCCATTAGGTCTTAAAGTAATCCCTATAGACTTCTGGTGGAGCAAATAAAGTTTTATAGATGGGAGAATAAAAACATAGTGGTCTACCGGGGGCGAATTTGTCAAAAATCGTTAAATCTTACAAATAAGTTGCCACATATCGTACACCTCCGAGAGTCAATCATTGCCATTGCTCCCACGTCCTCTCTGACCCAGGAGTGGAAGCACCTGATAGGGTCCTATCAATGGGTCAAATCGAACTGTTTGGCATTTAAACTGTGTGCCAAAAAATGATTTATGCTAAATTGAATTGCTAGAAATATAACTGTTTGATCATTTAATTGTGGATCTACGAGGTGTGTTTGCAAATCATATATCTTGTATATGTGGAGGCGGGATTTGGCATTGAATAGCCTACAATGGTTGATATGCCATGGAACCCAACCTAACCCAACCCAACCCAAATCTGATAGTCATTCAAAAAGTTCTAAGCCACACCCTGAAAGAAAAGTCAGAGTTGAACATTTTTAACTGAGATCTTGGTGTTAAGCAAACTCTCTGCAAGATGTGTCCCAAGAACACAAGCTGCAAAGGGTTGAGATTTCCAGGACACATGTGACTCTCCGACTTTTTTTGAACAATCATCGTAACACAGGCCTTCTCAGAGTGATCCGTACGGATCCTGGGGATAGGGGAGGTGAATAAAATTTTGGCTGGGTGAATAGAAAACTTCGAGGTTCACAGAATGTGGATCTAGTAGTTTGCATTGAAAAGTCCCTTTATACCCAAGGGTAAGAAAATCCCTGGATTTTGTAAACTCGTAACCAGATATTGTATACTGAGCGCGGGGCTTCGCAAAAAGGTCCATGTATTGATCATTTAACTGTGTCTCTACGAGGTGTGTTTGCTAATCATATATTTCGTATATGTGGGGGCGGGGTTTGGCATTAAATAGCCTACAGTGGTTGATATGCCATGGAGCCCAACCAATCCAAACCAAATCTAACCCAAATCCGATTGGAGTGGTAAATAAACTTTCGGCTGGGTGAACAGAGCATCGTGACCACGTAGGAGGGTGACTTTATTAGTTCGTATTTATAAATACATTTATTACAATAAAAATCGCTGAATCATGCAGAGACATAACCAGAGAAATGATACACCTCGGAGAATACCTGATTGGGTGTGATGGATACTAGTGATATGTCATATAGACTTGTTGCCAGAAATCGTACACCTCGGAGAATACTTGGTTGGGTTTGCCCAGTCAGCTGGGGCTGTAGAATACATCGACTGCACCTCTGCAGAGGGGTAAGACCTCTCCAACGAGTGTCCTGTACGACCCTAAACAATCTGATGGTGAGGTTCCAGTGATGTTGGAGCTTTGGAGAATGCGGAGCACCCCTTTATTGCCATCTCTCCCAGGCCCACTCTGACCCGGAGTGGTAGCACCCGATAGGTTCATGTCTAAGGGTTAAATAGAACTAATCTGCGTACTTATGCTAAACTAAATTACTTGAAATAGCATTGTTTTGATATTTAAACTGCGTACTTATGCTAAAATGAATTGTCTGAAATAGAATTGTTTTTGACATTAAAACTGTTCTACGCTAAATTGAATTATTCTAAAGAGAACTGTTTTGACATTTAACTAAACAATCTGATGGTGATGTTCCAGTGATGCTGGGTCTTTGGGGAATGCAGAGCACCCCTTCATTGCCATTGCTCCCTGGTTCACTCAGGTCCGGAATGGTAGCACCTGATAGAGCCCTATCAATGCGTTAAATAGAACAAACTGCATATTTATGCCAAACTGAATTGTTTGAATTAGAAATGTTTTATCAAACTGAATAGCTTGAAATAGAAATGTTTTTGATGATTAAACTGTGTACTTATGCTAAACAGAATTGTTTGAAATTGAACTGTTTTTGGCATTGAAACTGTATTTACGCTAAACTCAATTGTTTAATATAGAACTGTTTTGACATTTAACTGTGTGTAAACAAAATCTATACTCCTACTTAACTGAATAGCTTGAAATAGAAATGTTTTTGACAATTAAACTGTGTACTTATGCTGAACTGATTCGTTTAAATTAGAACTGTTTGACTAAACTGAATAGCTTGAAAAAGAAATATTTTTGACAAACTGTGTACATATGCTAAACTGAACTGCTTGAAACAGAACTGTTTTGACATCGAAACTGCGTACTTAAGCTGAACTGAATTGTTTGAAATAGAACTGACTATTGACCGAGCAAAAGCAAGACGACCAGCTCGAACTTACATACAGCAGCTCTGTGAGGATACGTGATGCACCTCTGAAGGCGATGAACGATAGGGAGAAGTGGCGAGAGAGGATCAGGGATATCCGTGCTGGTGGATGATGATGATGATTTGCATAAAAATGGATTTGGCATTTAATAATCTACAAAGGTTGATATGCCACAAAACCCAACCAACCTAACCTAAACTTTAAAACCACTCACTTTTAAATAATGGACAATATACCCCCTTTGTATACTTTTATTACGGCAATGACTTCGATCCTCACTGAGTGCACCCTATCTATATTGTTACATTAAGTTTAGAAATACCCTGAAATAGTTGTCTCCCTCACGGTGGCATCGGTTGGTGCGTGAGTTTATTTAAATGGCACATCAAACTTCATGGGTTATTTAATCCAGAATGTACAATGCTGATTTTCTTAGTAGACATTTTCTTATTCTTTCATTTCATTTTTTTTGTTTTTAATGGCACATCAACCTTCATGGGTTATTTAAGGTCAAAGTCGTCCTTTTAGAAGAACATACATCATCATGTCGTGCTGCTAGCGCGGATTTCCTTGACTCTCTCTCTCTCAACATTCGTCCCTATCATCCATCGCTTCCGGTAGGTCTACTAGACTACATCCTGTTTCTTTACACAACTGTTGTAGATAAGTTCTTGTTGGTCACTTGCAAGTCCATGTGAAGGGGTCCATAGGAGAACATCACTTATGAGTTCGTCCTTATTTCTCCAGCAGTGTCCTGCATATCTTGTTCGTCTTATTGGATGGTTTTAGAGATGGGAGGTAGGTGTCCTGACAGCTGTTGTTTTGTGGGATGTTGCATCCAGGATTTGCTCAAAATAGCTCGTAGCATTCTTGCGCAGTTCCCATCTTGATTTTTCTTCATACGCTTAGTATACGTCCATATGGTGCATCCATATAGTAGAATTGGCACGTCCATTGCTGGAAATAATCATAATAATAGTAGTATTTAAATAATAGCTACGGGAAAAGGGGGTTATATACCTTTCCCAAGGGTATTAGTGTAAAAGTGAACTTAATAGCGTGACTGGAGTTCGAACTCGCTAACTTCGAGGCTGCAGTCTAGCACGTTTGCTGTTTACGCCGGGGTGACTTCTCCCTGTCGGAAATTGACATAAGAAGTTTAGACCTAATTTCTGAGGACGGATAACTGAGAGATGAGTCTCTCAGTTATCCGATATCTTTGCACTACCAGAGTAAGGTCAGGAGCACGCCCTGACGCCTACTGCAAAATCCGGAGGGACTGGGTAATTCATAAACACACCCACATGAAAACTATGCCAGTGCCCACATTTAAACACAATCTTATTTGAACTTGTAGACGTTAGGAGAAGTGAATGACCTTCTCACCCTAATTTGACTCGTGCCATATTTTGCTACAGTGTTAAGCCTATTATATATATGTTTTACTTTTTCTCATATTACGAATCTATTTTTATAAAAATCCAGTTTTTACATATTGGGATTTTACAAACCAAATAGCAATTTCAATAAACGTTTTTGCTAGTTTAGTAACATTCATCATCATCATCGTCATGTCGTGCCGCCAGCACGGATATTCCAGACTCTCTCTCGCCACTTCTCCCTATCGTTCATCGCCTCTGGCAGGTCTTCAGGGCTACATCCCGTATCCTCACAGAGCTGCTGTATGCATGTTCGAGCTAGCCGTTCTGTTTTTGCTTAGCCATATGTGGGGGTCCATAGGAGTACATCACTTATGAGCTCGTCCCTGCTTTTCCAGCAATGTCCTGCATGTATGGCTCGTCAAACTTTGATAGTATTCGTGATGGGAGGTAGGTGGCCGTATAGTTGGTGCTTTGTGGGGTGTTGCCTCCAGGACTTGTTCAATATTGCTCGCAACATTCTTGTGTAATTGCCGTCTAGCTTCTTCTCCGGCCGTTTTGTTAGCGTCCAAGCAGCATCCGTTGTTATTTTAGGAGCAACCGTACACAATGAGGGTATAGGAAAAGAATGACCGAAATTTGTGAAGAATGTGCTAGATTTCCAAGAACAAACCAAACCAAATACGATCAAGTTAGGATGGTAATAAGAAAGGTTGGTTTTCTAATAATATTATTATTATTATCAATATTATTATTTGTAGTAGTCGTAGTAGTCGTAGTAGCATTATATATGATCATTTATTGCGAAGCAGTCCTATTATAAGTAAAGTTAGTGACCGTAGTCGAGAGTGACCCGAAGGCTCCCTTTTCAATAGCTACTACACCGAGGTGTAGGGGAGGGCACTACTCCTTTCCCTTAATTGCTCCACTTTACCCTTGATACATACCTTATATTGCTGAGTGTTAAGCAAGGCGGCATCAAGTACCATTTTTTGAGTTTGGTATGATTCGACCTGGGATTGAACCCCGGTCTCCCGGACCACTGGTGAACACTCAACTCATTTGGGCCAATGGTCTGGTTGTTATTATTATTACTATCATTATTATTAGTAGTAGTATTTGTGATTATTTGCTGGAACGCAACCATTTCATTATATGTGATTATTATTATTTGTAGTAGTAGTAATAGTTATAGTAGTTGAAGTACTATATGTGATTATTTACAGTAAAGCAGCCATTTTGTCTCTGTCGAACGTTTTAACAGTGTCGCTAGGATGTCGATTATATCGACTTCATCCTCGGCAGAAGGATAGGGGTATTCTGGGTATGACAATAAACTGCATCTGGTGGTGAGACTATGGTTTTGGAGCTTTGGAGAGTGTAGAGTCACGCTTTCATTTGAGTGGTAATACTTATTTGCTCCCCATCGATAGGTCGAATCCATGTTTTTGAAAATTATTTGTATTAGAAAAGAACAACTGTAAATAACTGTGTAAATCATAAGTGTTAGATAGGAATACTTGAAACCGTATAATTGCTTGACATCAAATAATTGTATGAAAATAATAATTATTATTAAAGGATGTAAATAATTAATTGAAAATTTAATTGAAAAAAGATTGACTTTAGCATTAGATAACCCAAGAAGGGTTGAGATGCACCTGTGTAAATAAGCAGAAGAAGAAGCGGATGCAAGTGGGCGTTATGAAAGGATATAGGCAGGTGCCGGCGGCAGTTGAGTTAGTTGGGGACAGGAAGGCCAGAGTGAGAGCCAGCTTGCAGACTGAGGGCTGTGGCCCTCAGCGACCACCGGTTGAGCAACCCCAGCGGAAGAAGTGCTGCTATGGTCAGGAGAAAAAGTTGGGTCAATATAGCAGTCTGTCCCTGTCTACACTCATCTCTCACACACCACAGAAACATCTAGAATAAAGTGTGAGAGATACATATTTTTATAAAAAAGTTGTGTTCGTTCGTTCATTGACGTTCGTAGATCATCTTTTATTATTATTTCCACTTGTGTGTATGGGTATGGGTATACAACAATGTCATTAACCTTTCCAACCAAACAAACAGCCAAATAACCTACCAATAACTTGAAATTTAGCACTAAAACAAGAAAATAAGATTAAACACATTCATTGTTTTGCAATAAAATTGGGTCCTTCTTGTTATTCATGCTTAAAACTGAGTAACAAAGAAAAAATTACCTGCTGAAAACTGAGCAATAAGAAATAAATTGTCTGCGTAAAACTGAGTAATAAGAAAAATGACAGCTTAAAACTGAGTAATAAGAAAAAAATGTTTGCTTAAAATTGAGTGATAAGAGGAAAAAGCCTACTTAAAACTGAGTAATAAGAAATAAAGTGTCAACTTAAAACTGAGCGATGAGAAATAAATTGTCAGCTTGAAATAAGAAAAAAAATCTGCCTAAAACTGAGTAATAAGCAAAAATTGTCTTCTTAAAACTGAATAATAAGAAAAATTATCCTATTAAAACTGTATAAGAAAGAATTACCTGCTTAAAACTGAGTAAAAAGGAAAAAAATTACCTGCTGAAGACTGAGTTTTAAGGAAAAAATTGCCTGCTTAAAACTGAGTAAAAAGAAAAAAATTGTCTACTTAAAACTGAGTAAAAAGAAAAAAAATTGCCTACATAAAATTGAGTAAAAAAAATAGCCTACTAAAAATTGAGTAATAAAAATGCCCACTTAAAACTGAGCAATAAGAATTGCCAACTAAAACTGCTTAATAAAAATTTCCACTTAAAACTGAGTAAAAAATTGCCTACTTAAAATTGAGTAAAAAGAAAAATTGCCTGTTCAAAAGTGAGGAATAAGAAAAAAATTGCCAGGTTAAAACTAAATAATATGAAAAAAATTGCCTGTTTAGAACTGAGTAAGCAAATAAAGTTGGCGACCGTACTCGAGGGCGACCAGAAGACTCCCTTTTCAATAGGTACTACAACGAGGTGTTGGGGAGGGCGCTACTCCTTTCCCTGGATTGTTCCACTTTACCCTTCATACGTATTTTATATTGCTGAGTGTTAAGCAAGGAGGTATCAAGTACCATTTTTAAAGTCTTTGATATGACGCAACCTGGGATTTAACCCAGGTCTCCCGGACCTTGGGCGGACACTCTACCCACCAGGCCAATTGTTTTCTTAAAACTGAGTAATAAGAAATAAATTTTCTGTTTAAATAGAAACAAGGTGGGTCAGAATTAACTAAGGTGTGAATGATATCGCCTTTAACATAACGTTATTTGGGTTTTGTGATAAATGTTTACTGAGATTGTCAATTGCTGCCCTATTACTTCTCATTAATCTTCTGTCAGTTTATCAATCCACACACACATACGTATGCTTATGGTTTGGTTTGGTTTGGTTTCTTTGCTTTAATGGCATATCAACCTTTGTTGGTTATTTAATGCCAAAGCTATTCTTCAAGAACAGTTGTGGAACTATTTAACCCATACCTGGGAGGATAAGGGGGTTCATACCTTGCCCAAGGGTATTTGTCCGAAAGTGAACGTAATAGCACGACTGGAATACGAACTCGCTTACTACGATTCCGCAGTCCATCGTTTTAACCATTACACCACGAGGACACCCCCGTATTTTTATGGTTATTGTCAAATGAAACCGAATTAGGGGACCAAAGTTCAAATCCTGAACAAGGCTATTTGCATTTCCTTTTGCACTAATGCCCTTGAGAAAAGCAGGAATCCATCATGTCTTTCACCAGCTATGGATAGATAGTAAAGCAGACTGGATTCCTTTGACTTGTTTAGGAATCCAGTCTAGAAAAAAGAAAACTGAGTATATTTGTAACCAATGTATCTCGATATTCCTTTGGTCATCTGCGGGGATCAAGTGACAGCCATGTTTTCTGATAAACATGATTATATTTCGTTACCACAGCTGAAAACAACTTGATATGCTCTTGACGAAACAATCAATTGTTATTAATATTCAGTTCATTTCTTTCTGACACCCTGTTTTCTTCATTGATGAGATTTTTAAAGCAAAATAAACTATTTTGCTAATCCCATTAGGAAAATTTTGCAGCATTTGTCAAGTCATACAAGAGGTTACTCAGAAATCAGTCTGAGGCAAGAAGAAGTGCTCGTTTCGGTGACACATTTCTATGTAGAATCCAAAAGTGCACCGACAGCAGCCACACACACACACACACACACATATATATATATATATATATATATACTGATGTTTACTTAGGTTATCATTGATTGCCCAGTTAATTCTCATTTATCTTCGAGCTTTATCTCTGTATCTTTAACTCTCTCTCTGTCTATGTCTCTGTCTCTGACTTTCTCTCTGATATATATATATATATATATATATATATATATATATATATAGCGATTTATTTCTATCCTGTGGTATAATGTACTGTTATCTATTTGCACATAGCATACTGGAATTTCTGATATTAGATTGGCATTTGAGATAAGCACTAATCTTTTTTTCCGTTTGATTTGTTTTTTGTTTTAGTTTTTCTTCTCTCTCTTTATCCCTGTCTCTCTCTTTCTCTATTTTTCTCCTCTCTCTTTCCCCATCTCTCCCTCTTTTCCACCTTCTCTCTCCCTTTCCCTCTCTCTCCCTCTCTCTTTCCTTCTCTTTCTCTCTCTTAATAACCCCTTCTCTCTATCACCCCCTCTCTCCCATTGTTTCTAAATATCAGGATCGATAAGTTTTAAGGGGGTGTTATCGTGGCGTAACGGTGACAGCGCAAGACAGCGAAATTTTTATAAGTGAGTTCGAACTCCAGTTACGCAATAACGCTTACGTTCACTTTCGGACAAATACCCTTGAGAAAGGCATGAACCCCTTTATCCTCTCAGCTATGTGTTAAATAGCATCACTGCTGTTCTTCTAGACGGATAACTTTGGCATTAAATAACTAACGAAGGTTGATATGACATTAACCAAACGGTTAATGTTTATTTTGCAAATTCTTTTTCCGAAAGGAAAAGAGGCCGAAAATCCCCAAGAGACACAAAGAATTACTTTGATTGGTTCGGTTCATCTGTTTAATGGAATATCAAATCTTCATGGGTTATTTATTGCTAAAATTTGGTTTCTTTCTAAATATTTGATTGTAATCATAAATATATTATCAATTTACTCATTCATTTCCCTTAATAAATTGTACATTTTTTACTTGTCTCAACATTTTTTACGGTTATATCAGATCAAGAATTCTAATCCCATACAAATATTTTGCACAAAGTTGTAAAGTTTATAAAATTTGAGAATTAATTTTTTAATTATGGCGGACTTTTTGTAATTGTCTTTTTTTAATTGGAATCATTTTGAGATGAGGCTTCTTAATTTGAGAATTAATTTTTTAATTATTGCGGACTTTTTGTCCTCATCTTGGTAGTTTTTTAGGGGCCCGTGGCGCAGCGGATAGAGGCGTTGAGTCTCTACGGTTCCAGGTGAGCATTGTCAGAAGATAGCGGTTTCAAATCCTACCCAAGCCGGCCAGAGGTTTACTTGGTCAAAAAACGTGGTGCGACAGACAACAACTATGGAAGGCAGTAATTACTGAGGATACGGTTACAAGACTCAGCATTCCTATCCGAGGTCGCAGTAAATCACCTGAAGAAGGCCAGAGGTGAAATTTGGCCGAAACGTAGTGAAAGAAGAAACAAACAAAATAAAAAAAAAAAACTACCAAGATGAGGACAAAAAGTCCGCAATAAATAAAAAATTAATTCTCAGATTAAGAAGCCTGATCTCAAAATGATTCCAATTGAAGACAAGTTTATAATATTTTTTATCAAATTGATTTTATATCATAAATGTAAAAAATAAATGAATTCTAATACTGTCAACTGGGCCATTGGCCTAATGAATAGAGTGTTCACCAATGGTTCAGGAGACCA
This sequence comes from Sepioteuthis lessoniana, assembly GCA_963585895.1. Classification (NCBI taxonomy): domain Eukaryota; kingdom Metazoa; phylum Mollusca; class Cephalopoda; order Myopsida; family Loliginidae; genus Sepioteuthis; species Sepioteuthis lessoniana. Next base: position 85,634 of record CAUZXS010006012.1, read on the forward strand.
AGGTTCAATCCCAGGTCGAGTTATACCAAAGACTAAAAAATGGTACTTGATGCTACCATTGCTAAACACTAAGCATTATAAGGTAAAGATCAAGGGTTAAGTGGAGCAATCCAGGGAATGGAGTCGAGCCCTCTCCAACTCCTCGTTGTGGTAGCAATTGAAAAGATAACCATCAAGTTACCCGCGACAAAGGTCGCCAACAACAACTCAATACTGTCAAAATACCCAGTGAGTTAAAAGAAATTTTCAGATGAGAGAGAAAATACAGGGTGGAATGATAAAATTGTCGCCCAAGAAAAGACCTGAACCCACTGGACTACTTCGTTTGGTCATACGTTGAGGACATCACCAACATAACCTCCCACAACACCAAAGCCAGCCTGATCGCCACCATCTGCCGAGCTGCAGCCGGCGCTTGTGGAAAAGGCATGTTCCCAGTTCCGGATCCGTATCGAGGTGGTAATTGAGGCTGAAGATGGCTACATTGCATAGATGTCAGCTTTACTACATAATCAAGTTAGCTGAATTGATTTTTTCAATAAAAGTTTTAAAATAAAGCTGTAGTGTTGTTTTCTTTAGGGCGACAATTTTATCGTTCCACCCTGTATTATATATCAAGTATATCATCATGTGCTGCTAGTACCGATTTCCCTGATTTTTCTCTCGGCATTCGTCCCTATCATCCATCATTTCCGGTAGGTCTTCTCGACGAAATCCTGTGTCCGTACAGAGCCGTTGTTGATAAGTTCTTGTTGGTTGGCCAACACTTGCACGTCCGTGTGAAGGGGTCTCCAGCAGTGTCCAGGACTGGCAAAAATATTTATTGAATTGAGCATAGAAAAGCGTTATATAAGCTTAAAAATAAACTGGAGCTTTTAATTGGATTGGTTTGGTTTTATGGTATATTTACCATCGTAGGTTATTTAATGCCAAAACCTTTTTTATTCATATAAACAGTTCTATTTCAAACAGTTCAGTTTAGCATAAGTACACAGTTTCAATGTCAAAAACAGTTCTATTTCAAACAATTCAGTTTAGCATAAGTACACAGTTTCAATGTAAAAAAAACAGTTTTATTTTAAACAATTCAGCTTAACATAAGTACACAGTTTCAATATCAAAAAACAGTTCTATTTCAAACAATTCAGTTTAGCATATGTACAGATTTTACTTCTATTTGACCCATAGATAGGACCTTCTCAGATGCTACTACTCCGGGTCAGAGTGGATCTGGGAGCGATGGCAATGAAGGGGTACTCCGCATTCCTCAAAGCTCCAACATTACTGGAATCTAACCATCAGATTGTTAAGTGTCATATGCTGGACACTCGTCTAACCCCTCGGCAGAGAAGCAGTCGGTGTATTCTACAGCCCTAGCCGACTGGGTGGAACTTCTGAAATGCTATCGTTAAACTTCTTATTGATTATTGATTAAAAGTTTTTAAAAAATTTGAACATACATCACTTGGTTCATTTAAAAAAAAAAGTCTCTGACGATGAAGTTTTTACTTTGAAATTAACTAGACTCAAACAATTATTATTTCGCATTGCAATAGCCATCTAGATTAATACAATACAATGCAATACAATAATTTGTGCAATGCTTCAAGCAAATTACAAGATACGTTTTTAGAAATACTTTTGATAAACATGAAGTACAATAATTAGTTGTATATAATACGCATTTATGCATATCACACACCGCTAAATTTCGATTATGAAAGTTAGGAAAAAAATATAATCTTTAGACATTTTAGAATTTTTTCCTGTTAAATATAATTCAAATCTAAGCAATGTTTGATTATGATCTGGTTTGTGTCAATAAAATGTTTGAAGATGTCCTCTTGGTGTAATGGTTAAAGCGACGGACTATGAAATCGTAGTAAACGAATTCGAACTCTAGTCGCGCTATTACGTTCACTTTCGGACAAACGCCCTTGGGAAAGGTATGAAAACTCATTATCCTCCCAGCTATGGATTAAGTAGCATCACAACTGTTATTCTACGAGAATATCTTTGATATTAAATAACCTACGAAGGTTGATATGCAAAGAAACCAATAAAATGTTTTGAAATACAAAATTAAGGCAAAAGCATGGATATTTCCATAGAAATAAGTCTTTTTTCAAAACTGAGAAATAACCCGTTCGTTAAAAATATTATTACTGGTGACGAAAAACGAATCTTTTATGACAATGTTCAAAGCAAAAGGTAGTGGATTGACAAGGATGTATAGCAGAAAGAACTTCGTATTTTTGTTTGGCGCGTAAATTAATTTGACCGTCAGGGTCGACCCATATTTTCACCCAATGAGGATGACTTATCCTATTCCTGGCAGCACCAAATAGGGAAAGGCTCGCCAAACACTTTCTTCCTCAGAACTTTTCGAACAGGACAGATGTACTAACTGTCCGCTTCCTTCATAACAGCAGTATCACGACACCATGAGGAAAGCCATCTAATTTATGGACCTCTATTCTCTTAGACCAAGGGTTCCCAGTTGAATATGAATTAGATGCATTCAATCCGCCACACACAGGAACACCTTTAAGTCACCTCCAACTTTGGCTATGTCGACTGCAACGCAAAATATCGCTCAGACATCCAGCTACTTCATCCCTGGGCAACATTTACTGGAGACATTCACGCTTCTCTCCCACAACAAACAGGACCACACATTTATGGGTGACTACATCATTCCTGTCCTTAACCAGTAAACACGACCTTTGCTACACCTAACGATGCACATTTCACTCCGGCATTTAGCCGCTGAAATTCCTTCTCAACTCATAACTATTTCCTTCCTTTCGACGGGACTTGCAGCATAAACGTCATCATCATCATCATCATCATCTCGCGCTGGTAGCACGGATATCCCTGACCCTCTCTCGCCACTCCTCCCTATCGTTCATCGCCCCAGGTAGGTCTTCAGGACAACATCCAGTATCCTCACATAGCTGCTGAATGTATGTTCGTGCTAGTCGTCTTGCTTTTGCACGGCCATGTGTCGGGGTCCATAAGAGTACATCTTTTATGAGTTCGTCCCTGCTTCTCCAGCAGTGTCCTGCATGTCTGGTTCGTCTAACTTGAATAGTTTTCGTGATAGGGGGCAGGTGGCCGTACAGTTGGTGTCTTGTGGGGTGTTGCCGCCAGGACTTGTTTAAGATTGCACGTAGCATTCTTGTGTAATTGCCGTCTAGCTTCTTCTCCAGCCGTTTTGTTAGCGTCCATGTAGTGCAGCCATATAGCAGTATCGATGTGACCGCTGCCTGGAAGAAACTGCATTTCATTTTATCGGTTAGGTCTGATTTCCATATAATCGATAGCCTATTGATAGCTGTCCATGCTTTCGCTAACCTCGTTTCGATGTCCTTTTCGGTTGATTCGACGCTGCTTCCTAGGTAAGTGAATTTGTCTACTAGTTTAAGAGGAGTTCCTTCTAGAGTGGAGATGTCCCCTGTTTGATTATAGCACATATATTCCGTTTTGTGTGCATTAACATAGAGGCCTATGCTTGCTGCTGCTCGTTTCAAACTATGCAGTAGTGTTTCGGCTTGGTCAGGTGTATTTGCCAGTATCGCTATGTCATCGGCGTAGTCGGCGTCGGTAATTGTTGTTGCGGTGTACCTTCTGCTTCTCTTCTTCGTCAGTTCGAAGCCATTCTCTTTGATTTTGTCAATCGATGTTCTAAGTACGTAGTCTAGACAAATGATAAAGAGGTACAGAGCCAGTGTCCCCTTGTAGTACTCCTGCTACAATGTCGAAGTATTCTGTGTCCCCATCTGGTGATCGTACTTTTACTTTAGTGTTTCTATAGAGAATCGTTATTGCCGCTACGGTTTCTTTATGTATGCCGTACGCTAGTAGGATTTGTTCCATCTTTCCTCTGTGAATGGAGTCGAAAGCCTTGGTAAAGTCAACAAATATTAATGTCGCTTGTAGGTTTTTTGCCCGTACACCTTCAAGGATTCTACGGATGGTTAATATTTGTGAGGTCGTGGATCTATTTCTTTCCGGGCAGCACCAAATAGGGGAAGGCTCGCCAAACACTCTCTTCCTCAGAACTTTTCGAACAGGACAGATGTACTTACTGTCCGCTCCCTTCATAACAGCAGCATCACGGCACCATGAGGAAAGCCATCTAATTTATGGACCTCTATTCTCTTAGACCGTCTCCAAAACTACCTAAAATTCACTAGTAAATAAACGTTAAAAGGAAGAAGAAGCATTTGAACTCACGAGCCAACAGAGGAAGAAATGTATCAATATTGGTCAGTATGTCTTTAAGTCCTATTAATTTAAAATGCTGAATTTTACAAAATGTTATGCTGTATTTTTGTTTGTAAAATAATGCTTAAACTATGCATTTTAAATGTAAAGACACGCTTACTCTACTATAAACCCAAATTGATTTTAAGACTCTGTCCAAATGTCAGCGAACACGGCAAAATGTTTTTGAATCTCTTCTATAATATAATTTTAAAATTCTTAAAGCATAAACGTAAACCCTTTATTTCACGATGCCATGAAAATCATCATAAAAACCTTACGGTACCTTCGTCTTCTCTCTCCTTTATTTTAAACAACATAACGAGGAAACACGTAACAATATTTTTTCGCTAAAGATGAATCTCCACAGCTTACCCCAAAGGCAGAGCTTCATGGAAGAAAAGTTATGTTGTGCGTATGGTAGAATCACCACGGTATTAGTTATTTGGAGTTTCTAAACTGCAGACACTCAATGCAGACTCAGCTCAGTCTGCTGGGGCTATAGAATACACTGACTGTATCACTACATAGGAGTCAGAACTCTCCCCAAAAGGAATGTCCTGGGTATGATACTAAACTAGATCTGATGGTGAGGCTGCTGAAGTTTTGGAGATTATGGAGCACCTCTTCATTTCCATTACTCCCAGGCCAACAGAAAGCTGAACATTAAATTCTTGTCTGTCACCTTCAATAAAATATGCTCCTAATAAAAACGGCTACCAAAACACACATGCACAGAGAAAGATAGCTATATAGATTGAGAGAGAGAGAGAGAGAGAGAGAGAGAGAGAGAGAGAGAGAGAGAGAGAGAGAGAGAGAGAGCTGTCCATTTCGCTAAAAAAAAATGTTGACCTTGGTGTAACACAAAAGTGGATCTGGTGGTGAAGCTCCAGTTCCGGAAATCTGGGAAGTGTAGATTAACTCTAAATTGCCCTTATACCCAGGTCCAATCTTCTCCGGGGTGGTAGTATCTGTTAGGGTCCCAACTATGAATCAAATAAAACTATATAATCAATTACAATACTAGAAACCATTTAACTGTGTGCAAATAAAACTATTAGTTTTAGTAATACTTAAAACCATTCCACTGAGTTGTGTAAATATTTTGACAAAAAAAAACTGTGTACAAATCCTATATATTTGATATATATGTATAAACAGGATTTGGCATAAAATAACCTATAAGGGTTGATATGCGATAAAACCAAACCAAACCAAACCAAGTCATATATATGTAATATATATGTATTAAGAAGATTTGGCATTTAATAACCGACAATGGTTGATATGTCTAAAAACCAAACCAAACCAAACCAAACCAAATCCTATATGTTTAATATATAAGTATAAACAAAATTTGGCATTAACTAACCTACAAGGGTTGATATGCCGTATAATCTAACTAACCAACAAACTAACTAACCAACCAACCAATCAATTGCCCAGTTGGCTGGGGCTGTAAAATACAATGACTGAACCTGTGCAGAGGGAGTAAGACCCCCCCACACACACACAATCAGTTTCCTGGATATGACACTAAACAATCTGATGGTGAGGTTCCAGTAATGCTGGGGCTTTGGGGAATACGGAGCACCCCTTTATTGCCATTGCTCCCAGGTCCACTCTGGCCTGGCGTGGTAGCACCTGATAGAGCCCTATCTCTGGGTTAAATAGAACAAACGGCATACTTATGCTAAATTGAACTGTTTGACTAAACTGAATAGCTTGAAATAGAAATGTTTTTGACACTTACATTTAAACTGCGTACTTATGCTAAACTGAAACCGTACTTACATTTAAACTGCGGGCTTATGTTAAACTGAATTGTTTGAAATTGAACCGTTTTTGACATTGAAACTGTACTTACACTAAACTGAATTGTTATATATAGAACTATTTTGACATTTTACTGTGTGAAAAAAATCTGTACTTAACGCTAAATTGAATTAGCTGAATTAGAACTGTTTGAATAAACTGAATAGTTTGAAATAGAAATGTTTTTGACAATTAAACTGTGTACTCATGCTAAACTGAATTGTTTGAAATAGAACTGATTATTTACATAAAAATGGATTTGGCGTTAAATAATTTACAAAGGTTGATATGCCATATAACCCAACCAACCAACCAACCAACCAATCAATGCAGACTTATACTTTCAACAGCTGCAATTTGTACATGAAAATCTTCTAAGAAAACGCCCTGCATTCGTCAGTCGGAGAAACTTCGTGCGCCTCTTGATAACGCAAGGCCACATTCAACGAGATTCTATCATATTCACCACACCTTGCACCAAGTGATTTCCCATCCTTTTCCTTATTTATAAAATGGTCAGAATGACCAATAAATTTAGTGGAAAACTTTTTGAGCTCGAAACCAACTGAATTTTACTTGAGAAGAATCAACAAGCTATCTGGTAAATGGCAAGAGGTGATTCAAAATAAAGGCGAATATAGTATTGATTGAAATTAATACACCGTTAAATCATTCATGAAAAAAAAAATTGTATTTTACTCCAAAAGAACTTATTGATAACTCAACCCAATTTATATTAGCTGAAAACTTTCCTCGGTAAACAAGGCTCAAATTCAGAATGAGCCCAATTAGAACTATAAAAATCAAAATAAGTTTAAGCCTTTTGGATAGACGTTACCATTATTATCTTGTATAGCCACGACCAACAATACAAACACATACGCATATGCATGCAGAATCATAACGACGACACAATAAAGACGAGCGACACAGTTCTTGGAAAAATATACCTCTCACTTTATTGAAAAGGTTGTGTGTGAGAGGGAGTTGGAGACAGAACAGAACTGCAACATGTTGACCCCCACTTTATTGGCCATAACCGCGTTTCTTTCCCGTTCTCCTGGGCTGCTCAACCGGGGGCCTCTCTGGGACATGTTACTCAATCCAGCATCTTCTCTCCAATTGGTCTGATCTCCAAACTGCTCTGTTGGGTGCTGGCTTTCTCTACTGCATCTTGTCTCCAACTGATTGAATTTCCTGTGCACTAAGTTATATAATAGTTCAACGTTCACCTTCTTCTTGTGAGCGTCACAATTTCGCACTCATTCAACCTGTTCACGGTCAAGGTTATAATCCTGATGTTCCTTGACCGGTGCCTTTCCTATTTTGACAGCCTGGCCGGATCGTAAGTCAATATACAACAATTCTTCATTTTGCTTTCATCATTTTCTGAGCAAAAAAGAAAACTATTTCTGGTTGCACTGAGTTTTCCCAAGTTTAACTTGAAATTTAAACAAATTTTGACCCGTATACATGTCAGCTTTCGAAATCTTTAAGAAAGGAATGGTCAGTGGTCAGTTTTCACAATACAATAATTATATACGAGGATCATTGAATAAGTTTCCAGACTTTTTTCGTATGGGCACTTTTATTGATAGTACACACATGAAACTCTAGTCCTCTTCGAAGTAATCTCCCCCGGCTGCAATGCACATGTTGTACCGTTCCAACAACTTCGGCAAGGCCTCATGGAAGTCCTATTGTGTGAGCGTGTCAATGACCTTCATCACAGCCTCTTTCATCTCCTCAATTATCTCATAACGACAGCCTGTGAGCTTAGGGAATAAGCAAAAGTCACAGGGAGCAAGGTCTGGACTATAGGGAGGCTGCATTTTTGAAATTCACCAGCTGTGATAATCAGGAATTAGTAGGGTGTATTCCAATTGCTGCTGTAGCTGTTCATTTGAACGTGAAATCATAAAAATTGGTCAGTCATCTCATAAGATGTATAGCAATAACATAGTGAATGTTCAAGAGTCTACGACAATTTTAAATGCTTGTACAAAAAAGTCTGGAACCTTATTGAATGCACTACGTATCTATAAGAAAGGGATGGTCATTAGTCAGTTTTCACACTACAACAATTATATATCTTTAAAAAATGGATTGTCAGTGGTTAGTTTTAACACTACAACAATTATATATCTTTAAGAAAGGGAGGGTCAGTGGTCAATTTTAACAATGCAACAATTATATATCTTTAAGAATAGGATGGTCAGTGGGCTTTTTTAAATACAACAATTATATATTTTTAAGAATGGGATGGTCAGTGGTCCATTTTCACACTACAATAATTATATATCTTCAAGAAAGGGATGGTCAGTGGTCACTTTTAACACTGCAACAATTATATATCTTTAAGAAAGGGGTGGTCAGTGGTCATTTTTAGCAATGTAACAATTATATATCTTTAAGAAAGGGATGGTCATTGGTCAGATTTAACAATGCAACAATTATATATCCTCTATCATTCATAAATAAATATACCCCTTACAATGTTTTTATATGCTGACAATATCCCGAAACAGTTCTGAACGTATCGTTGGATCATTTTACTATAGAAATATTGGATATGACATAAAACTGCATCTGATGATGAGGCTCCAGTTCTGGAAACCTAGGGTTTGTGGAGTACCCCTTCAATCTGATTGTTCCCAATTCCACTCTGACCCGGAGTGGCAGTATCTGTTATGGTCCCATCAATCGGTCAAATAGATCTGTTTAAAAATTACTTGAATTCGATAGGAGCGTTTTCAAAAAACAAAAGCAAAAAGAAAAAGAAACAACAACCTCTGAACAAACAATTATACCAAAAATACAAATATAACGTATAACAAACACTACTCCCAGACCTCGCGGCATAAAATGTTCCAAAACAGGTTGGCATACCATTAAAATCAACCGATCGTGTAAAAACATCTTTTAAATCAGGAAGAATGGTTTGGTTGTGTTTATTGGCACATCAACCCTTGCAGGTTATTTTTATGGTAGTATACACCATGACGTCACTGCATGAAACCTCTCCGACATTATAAACAATGAGTGGCTCGATAAACGAGGCAAATGAGTCTAGTCAGTTACCGGCAACCGTTACTGTCTGTATTTCCGTAAATATATATTGCTGTAAACCTTACATTTCTTTGTGTTATTCATTTCTGGCCCTTCAAGACCACAATTGTTATGTAATACCAATTCTTTTTATATATATATAAAATATATATGATTTGGTTTGGTTGGGTTTTATGGCATATCAACCATCGTATGTTATTTAATGCCAAATTCCCTTTTTACATATATATTAAATATATATGATTTGGTTTGGTTGGGTTTTATGGCATATGAACCATCGTAGGTTATTTAACGCCAAATCTTCTTTATACATATATATTAAATATATATGATTTTGTCTTATTGGGTTTCATGACATATGAACCATTGTAGGTTATTTAATGCCAAATCCTCTTTATACATAGATATTAAATATATATAGTTTGGTTTGGTTGGGTTTTATGGCATATCAACCATTGTAGGTTATTTAATGCCAAATCCTCTTTATACATATATATTAAATATATATGATTTTGTCTTATTGGGTTTCATGGCATATGAACCATTGTAGGTTATTTAATGCCAAATCCTCTTTATACATATATATTGAATATATAATTGTAAACACATTTTGTTGATAACATTTTAAAACGAGCCTGAGCTAATGTTTTTGCTACTTGGTTAAACAGTTTTAAGTATTGCTATCTAATACGAATAATTTTATTTACTATTTATTATTTATTTGTTTGAACACAGTTAAATGTTTTCGAATATTGCTATGTAAAAAGAAAAATTTAATATCTATCATTTGTTTGCACACATTTAAATGGATATATATATATATATATATATATATATATATATATATATATATGATTTGTAAGTGAATATTTTGTAGGTAATTTCGTTTTTAAATGAGTTTGAAGTAATTTGTTTGCGCAGAAGTATTACTATTGTTTCTACAAAGTCAGATGGTTTTGATTATTGCTATCTAATACTACAAATTCTATTCAATATCAATCATTTGTTTGCACACAGTGAAGTGGTTACAAGTATTGCTATTTAACACAAATTATTCTATTCAACACTATTTATTTATTTGCACACAGTCAAATTATTTCATGTATTGCTAATTATCACAAACAATCCAATTTAACATAAGTCATTTGTTTGTACTCAGTTTAAATCTGAAGCAGTTCTATTTGACCTATAGATAGGATCTTATCAGGTGTTATGTTAGAAATAAATATTCCTTCTATGTAAAACAAAATTACAAAATTTAAATAAATAGAATAAATATCGCTTCTCACAAATATATATTTTCAAGAATAATTAAAAGAACGTTTTTTATTGGTTGAGAATAAAAATCTGTCTTTGTGTAAATATTAATTTTATAACTATAAATAAGCAGACGTTGTTTAAAAAGACACGTATGACAAATAACGTCACAGTCAACAAAAACTTTTTGACATGGAATGACGTCGTTTCAAATAACCAACGTTACACACCTGAAAAGTAATGAATCTTCGAAGACAGCTATTCTTTGAAAGAAAAGAAAAAAAAAGAACCTAAGCTATGTATTAATTTAGTTGTGCTTTTATTTTGTTCTATATATGTATATATGTGTAAAAGTGCTTAAATATGTGCAATATGAATTTGACTTAGCTGTGTTCACTTTTCTTCTAAAACCTTCATTAAAAAAAAGTAAGTATTACGTTGGTTAATAATTAACATAAATATTTTAAGTTGGATTAAACAAATTTTCCAAAAGTTACCACTGCATATCAGCGGACCTAGGAGCAATGGCAATGAATAAAATTAATATTTACACAAAGACATCTCTACATTCCCGAGATCTTCAGGACAGATTATGTGTAGTATCATATCCAGGACACTTGGGTCTTACCACTCCGCGGAGATGCATTAGGTGTATTCTACACCTACAACCTACTGGGCAAGGAAGAAAGAAGTTATCTGTGGTCAGAAATGGATGCAAGTATTATTGATATAGTAGACATTTTATTTACTGAGATAGATAGATAGATAGATAGATAGATAGATAGATAGATAGAAAGAAAGGGAAATATGCACTTTCTCAGTGACTTAATTCATGTTCATCCGCAGAAACTTGAATAATAAAGAATATTATGCAGTTAAAAGAAGGAAGAGATTATAAATAGTACATAAATCGCCTAATCCAGCCAAGATTAGCAAGTGGGTTATATACCAAAGAGGATTAACAGATATTAAAAAAGCAATATCTCATATAATCAGGGTTTTAGGATATAGCTTTGTGCAAGACCATCGGACAGGAGATGTAAGATACGAGGTTCAATTTCTGGTGCGAAGGCCTCTTATACACAAGTTGATTGATTGATTTTTACGGCATGTCAACCCGTTTAAGGTTACTTTATGATTAGAGGTTAAGGAATCACGTTCATTGTACATTTATATATACATTTTTTATATTTACATTTTTTATATTATATTTATATTTTATTTATATTATTAGAGTTTTAGAGAAATTTTTTGACAGGTGGTTCAATCAAATTCGAATAATTTTCAAACATCTATTTGACCCATAGATGGGACCCTAACTGGTACTACCACTCCAAGTCTGAGTAGACCTGGGAGTAATGGTGATTGGTTTGGTTTGGTGTGTTTTTTTTTGACATATCAATCTTTGTAGGTTATTTAATGCCAAATCCATTTTTATACATATAAACAGTTCTATTTCAAATAATTCAATTTAGAATAAGTACGCAGTGTAAATATCAAAACAGTTCTATTTCAAACAATTCAGATTAGTTTAGTTCTACTTCATACGGCCTTGCGTCACATTTATATTATACTCACATGCTGTTTTCACAACCAGCTCTCAAGATAGATTACTTTACATTCTGTTGTTATAACAACAGGAGACATTCCCCAAACATATGTCTGTCTGTCTGTCTGTCTGTCTATACATCTGAAGCTCCGCCATTTTCAACCTGATTTCAATCAAACTTTCAAGAAGTTTTAGAGTCATGCCTGAATAGGTTTTAAACTATACTTGATCTAGCTGAAACTAGCTCTTTGGTAGATCAAAACGTCACCTTTATATCTGATTTCATCTCTCTGTAATAGGATATTCGCCTCACAGTGCTTACTCACTCTTATGGTAATCGTTCAAGAACACCTCTCTCTCTCTCTCTCTCTCTCTCTCTCTCTCTCTCTCTCTCTCTCTCTCTCTTTCTGAAACCGTATCCAGTATTTACGAGGCAGTAGCCCGTAGCAAATAAATAATAAAAACAAGACGTCCTTTAAATATGAATTATAATGCTAATCTGTAATAATACCGATTACCTTCAATTTATAAGAATGCCAATTTTTACAACTCGTATGCAATATGGGTAAGTACAGCTTATGTATAATCATCCGAAACTTAAATAAAAGTGAGTCTACGTCTTTTATATTTAATAACAACAAACTCATAACCCGTATATACGAGGATCATTAAATAAGTTTTCAGACTTTTTTTATATGGGCACTTTTATTGATAGTACACACCTGAAACTCTAGTCCCCTTCCAAGTAATCTCCTCTGGCTGCAGTGCACTTGTTGTACCGTTCCAACAACTTCTGGAATACCCCATGGAAGTCCTCTTGTGTGAGCGTGTCAATGACCTTCGTCACAGACTCTTTCATCTCCTCAATTGTCTCATAACGACAGCCTCTGAGATTAGGGAATAACCAAAAGTCACAGGGAGCAAGGTCTTGACAATGTCTTGATGCCCATCTTGGTCAAATAGTCTGTGACAAGGATGAAGTTGTGGACTGGTACATTGGCCTGGTGGAAATGCCACTGACCTGATTTGAAGAGTGCCGACCTCTTCCCTAGGAATCTCTTGCTAAACTCCCTTAAAACCTCAACATAGTAACCCTAACCCTTTGGCCAATCAACTCTGGTGTATTGACTTCCTTACTCCTCCCACACCTCTCATCATCCCTCACAGACTCCCTGCCTTCCTTGAATCTCTTATTCCACTCAAAAACTGATGCTCAATTCATGCAAGATGCTCCAAAAGCAGTCTGAAGCATTCCATACGTTTCTGTGGCAGCATTTTTTCCAAGTTTAAAACAGAATTCTATTGCATATCGTTCTTCTAAAGTGTCTTCATGTCCAGATTGCATTTTTGAAATTCACCCGCTGTGACAATCAGACTGTGTAGGGTGTATTCCAATTAGTGCTGTAGCTGTTCATTTGAAGCTGAAATCATAAAAATTGGTCAGTCATGTCATAAGGTTTATAGCAATAAGATACTGAATTTTCAAGAGTCTACGATAATTTTAAATTCCTGTACAAAAAAGTCTGGAAACTTATTGAAGGCACCACGTAATATGGGTAAGTAAAGCTAGTTTTTAAAATTCGAATTGTCTGAGTCCAAGAACTGCTATAAGATTTTTTTTCAATTTTCTTCCTAACACTGTGCATTACACATTGGGTTATACCGAAAAAAGAAAACAGGGCATCTCCCGGTGTTTGTGGTTATCAAAATTTAGACAGTTTTTCTGTTTGTTTTTGAGCGTTACGCTTTTGAATTTCATCAGCTTATGTTATGTTTTGACCCTTCGACCCGGCCCAAAAATGCTATTCCAAGGTGATACACCGGAAGGAAGTGACACATTCCAATGGCCAGTAATCGAAAGAGATCGCGTGGGCGGATTAAGGCTTATGATATGGGACAAGGTGAAGGTCCCATTGTGCCACTACAGTGATGCACCGGAAGAGAGTAACCTCTGAACTGCATGACAGTTATTTACGCTTGATGACGATTAAACATCCGATTCAAAGACCCAGTAGGCGATCGTGTGGGCGTTGAGTTATTATTTAACTCAGTTGAGTTTGGGTCCCAGAGCAGTTGCCAGCAGACTCCAGAGGGTTAGAGACGAGATGTGGTAGGGAAGGCTACACCAGACCGAGGGGGCCCTCGGAAAGCCCCGATGGAGTAGACCCCAACATCAGGAGAACAATAAAGACACAACGTGACGGTCATAACAGTGGGGTCAAAATATGAAGTTTATGTTCAGTCTCCAGCACCCTCTCACACGCAAACCTTACAAATAAAGTGAGAGGTAAAATGTTGTTAAAGAAGTCTTCCTTTGTCTTCCTTCTTGAGTTGTGTTGCTGTGAATTATTCTACATATATATGTGCATGTATGTAGATGTGAATCTGCATATGTGACTATATAACATTTATGCTAACAACACTTTCCAAATTAACAAAATAAACATTTAAATACTTGTATGACTTCTATCGGCGGACTTTGTCGAAAACAGTTCTCATAACTAAATTGATCAAAGAACCAATCAAAATTCAAAAATGTACGAATCAGCCGGAATTAAAATGTGTAAACGGGCCCCGTCAGCTGGGGCTGCAGAATATACTAACTGCGTCTTTACAAATGAGTAAGGCCTCCGAAATGAATGTCCTAGATATGACACTAAACAATCTGATGGTGAGTCTTCAACTTTGGGGGAATGTGGAGTACCCCTTGCTCCCATGTCCACTCTGACTCAGAGTAGTAGCACCGGATAGGGCCCTATCTATGTTTCGAATAGAAGAAACCTGTGTATTTACGTTAAACTGAATTGTTTGAAATAGAACTGTTTTTATATTTAACTGTGTGTTTAAACTGCGTACTAATACTAAACTGAATCGTTTGAAATAGAAGTGTTTTAACATTTAACTGTGTTAAACAAAAATTTAAACTTATACAAAACGGAATTGTTTGAAATAGAACTGTTTTTGCCATTTAAACTGTATACTTATGTTAAACTGAATCTTTTGAAATAGTTTTGACATTTAACTCTGTGTAAAAAAAACTGTACTTATGTTAAACTGAATCATTTGAAATAGAAGTGTTTTAACTGTGTGAAAAATGTACTTATGCTAAACTGAATTGTTTGAAATACAACTTTTTTTTACTTTTAAACTGTGTACTTATGCTAAACTGAATTGTTTGAAATAGAACGGTTTTGGCATTTAACTGTATGTAAAAAAACTGTACTTATACTAAACTGAATTGTTTGAAATTGTACTGTTTTTTACATTTAAACTGTATACTTATTCTAAACTGCATTGTTTGAAATAAAACAGTGTTGGCATTTAACTGTGTGTAAAAAAATGTACTTATGCTAAACTGAATAGTTTAAAATAGAACTGTTTTTGACATTAAAATTGGTGTAAACAAAAAACGATACTTATGAAAAAACAGAATTGTTTGAAAATATTATCAGAATGACATATTTCGGCGTTAAATGAACTGAAAAGGGTTGATACACCGTAAAACAAAAAATCAACCAACCAACCGTGTAAATGTTAAAAGCATAAATTCACAGAACATTTTTAATATTGAGCACCTGCACGTGTCACATGATAGCAAGGGCAAAAATCCAACGGAGATTAAACAGAAATATATTTGTTGCTGTGTATGGCAGACATATAATAACGTAGAAGGGCGTCTAGTGAGTTCGAGTCTCATTGGGTGTCTCATTCATACGGCCGTGTACCACATCTGAGCAAAAACCCTAGAAAATTACAACTTTGGGCGCCTCGAGTGGTGTAATACTTCGCAAGCTACCGTGGGCGCCTCGTGCAAGCTAGACTAGCAAACTTTCACCAGTCAGTTCGAGTCTCATTGGGTGCCTCATTTATACGGCCTTGTGCCACATCTAAGCAAAAGGCTTAGCAAACTTCTACTGTGGGCGCCTCGTGCAAGCTATACCAGCAAACTTTCACCCGTGAGTTAGAGTCTCATTGGGTGCCCCACATCTGATCAAAAAGCATATATCACTCTGATGCAATGTGACATTACAATCTCTTCTTTACCCGGATGCACTATTTAGGTACAATATGCAACTAGGTGCAAGCGTATCTGTCTGAGAATGTATACATAGAAGCATTGCATGAATGTGTGCATTGTAACACGAGGGTGCCATTGTGAATATGAAAAAAATTTCGGGGACCCCGACCAAGCCCTCACCCCAAACGAGGCCGCATGTCTTTGGACCTGAAACCACCCAACGCAAATTCACCGACTGACTGCTGACCTTTTGAACAAGCCTGACTTCGAAGGGTTCTTTTTATATTTTCTCTAAAATTTCTCGTCGTCAGATTTCGCAAAGTACATAGCGAACCCATGTTGTTTCGATACGAAAATTTATTATCGCTACTGTCATTCAGGAAACAAGAGATAGAAATCGAAAGTGAGATGTGAGCAAAGTCACTAGAAATGCAGAAAGTTTCGTTCATAGCAGGCGAATAAATACGGCGATTTCATTTCTTCTTCCCCAGCCAAGCCCTCACCACAAACGGGGCCGGATGTCTCTGGACCTGAAACTACCCCACGCAAATTCGCCGACTGGCATCTGACCCTCTGAACCACTCTGAGTTCGAAATTTTCTTTTTATATTTTCTCTAAAATTTTACGTATTACGTAATTACTAAAAACTTTCCATACACACGTCATTGCTAAATAAGCCGATATATAACCCAATGTTTATCTTTAATATTTTGCAGACCTGTTGATCTTTATTTTGACAGACGCTGACGTACGTTTGACATGTGCATGTATGCAAGTCCTGGCATTAGTAATCGAAAAAAACCTGCAACTAAGAACTCAACGCCATCGGCTAGCACACAATTTATCAACAAAATTTTCTATTAAGTGGTAGCTGACCAACTTGGAAGGTTAAGAAGCTTTAGAAGATAAGTAATAAAGTAAACTAAAAGGCTCATTTTAAAAAAATATATCATAAACTGAAGCCTTTGGCGCTAAGATCGTCATGATGTTATATAATTAAGGAATGTTTTTTTTATATTAATCATTTTTCGTTAATTATATTTTATCATTCAGTTTGGTTGGGCTTTGAACTATTCGGGTTAAAAGTTCAGGGGCATAGTCAATTGGTGCAGTTTACACTCGTGCGCAAAGGATATGACAATCACCATTGTCATAATAAACCCCCAGATAGGAAATGAGCTGGAGTGTGGATGACGTCATGCCCGGAAGAGATGGTCCTGAGAAAATGAGATTGGACCCTGCAGGCAGACAATTGAGTTTCTGCTATTGGGGCATAGAGTTGAATTCTCTACTTGGGATTTTCGGATCTCTACCGACAGAGATCTTAAACATTACGGGATGCGCTGCGCGTTTGTGGGGTCAGATAGTAGGGTCAGCATAGTAAGAATTATGTCTCTTTCCTCGTGTCGATGAAGTGAAATCAGAAGTTAATAAATGCGTTCGTACCTGAACAACAGAGCCCACCTGTATTGCATTTGTATTTGCCTATTTTCGCCTTTGTATATGTACTGTTGGATTGATTGGTTTGGTTTCTTTGTAGGTTATTTAACGCCAAAGCTATTCTACTAGAAGAACAGTAGTGGTACTATTTAACCCATAGCTGGGGGGGGGGCGACAGGGGGTTAATACCTTTCCCAAGGGTATTTGCCCGAAAGTGAACGTAATAGCGTGACTGGAGCACGAACTCGCTTACTACGATTCCGCAGTCCATCGCTTTAAACATTACACCACGAGGACCCCCTGTTGAATTGAGATAAACGGGATTATATAACAATGGGTTAAGGGGTGGGGATTTTGTTTTCTGTTTTTATTTTTATTAATCTATTTTTTAAATTAAAAATATTCTTCTGTACTTAGATAGTCAAAATGAAGAAATCCCGCATTTTTGGCCGGAAGCTATGCATTCAGCAGAGTGTTAGCTGTTGGAGGAATTTAAGTTCAGTGAATTTCTGTAGGCAGCTGACAGTTTGAAAGAGAAAAAGCGGAGGAGAATGAATTAGGATAATCTCCACCCTGTTCGCTATAGTTAGGGTCGGTAAGACTCAGGGACAAAGGCTTAGTGTCACACTCACTGGACCAACAATGGTTCGATTGGTTTTGTTTGGTTTGGTTCGGGTTGGTTTGGGTTAGTTTTATGGCATATCAACTATTACAGGTCATTTAATCCACTTTTATACAAATAATCAGATCTATTTCAAATAATTCAGTTTAGCATGAGTACACAATTTAATTGTCAAAAACAATTCTATTTCAAGATATTCAGTTTAGTCAAACAGTTCTATTTCAAACAATTGTTTTGTATAAGTATAATTTTTGTCCACACACAGTTAAATGTCAAAAACAGTTCTATTTCATACAATTCAGTTTAGTGCAAGTACAATTTCAATGTCAAAAACAATTCTCTTTCAAACAATTCAGATAATCATAAGTACGCAGTTTATATGTCAAAACAGTTCTATTTCATGCAATTCACTTTAGCGTAAGTACGCAGTTTAATTCTTTTTATCCCATAGACAGGACTCTATCAGGTGCTACCATTCTGAGACAGAGTGGATCTGAGAGTGATGGCAATCAAGAGGTGGTCTGCATTCCCCAACGCTCCTACATTATTGGAACCTTACCATCAGATCGTTTGGTGTCATATCCCGGATACTCGTTGGGGAGTTGGGGTTCTACTACTCTACAGAGGTGCAGTCGGTGTATTCTACAGCCCCAACCGACTAAGCAATATAAAGATTTAAATTTAAAAACAGTTTTATTTTAGATAATTCTGTAGACAGTTTAGATGTCAAAACTGTTCTATTTCGAGCTATTTAGTTTTGCATGACTTCACAGTTCAGTTCAATTTGACCCATAGGTAGGACCCTTATCAGGTGTTACCACTCCGGGCCACAGTGGACCTGGGATCGACAGCAATGATGGGGTACTCGGCATTCCCCAAAGCTCTAGCATAACTGAAACCCCACTGTCAGATTGTTTAGTGTCATATATAGGACACTCGCTGATAATGGTGGGGGTCTAACCCCTCTGCAGAGGTGCAGACGGTGTGTTCTACAGCCCCAGCTGATTGGGCAACTGTTGGAATGGTATAATTATTGCTTTTCAAGGCTTTTTTCTTCTATTTTTGTTGTTGTTGTTGTTTTTGTTTGTTTGTTTATTTGTTTGTTTAAGGTAATAACAACCTTCGTAGGTTATTCAATGCCAAATCCACCATTAAAGAACAGTAGTGGTACTATTTAACCCAAAGCTGGAAATGAACGTAATTGCATGACTGGAGTTCGAACTCGCTTCCTACGATTCTGCTGCCCTTTATATTTTCGTTGCTTTATCATCAAAAGTAGTGGTTAACAAAAGTGAAAAAATTCTGGTTAAAAGTTTTTATTTTTAAAACTGACATCCGTAAATTAAACTCTTCCACCCATTTTATGTAACTGGTATTTTTTGAATAGAATCAAAAATACAGAATGTATAAATTTGATTAATGGGATAAAAAAAAGGATTTTATTAAAATAGTACTTTTTTTAGTCTTTGTTTTTTTTTGGGGGGGGGGGGCTTTTTTATTTTTTGTGATATTTTCTTTATTATGCGATATTTTTTGTGGAAGCCTGCAAAAGAATCAGTATAAAAAGTGTCTCGTGGGCGATAAACTTTTTTCCGAGAATTTATTATTAAAAAACAAAAAACGAAGGACTTCTGATCACCCATATTTTAGAAGACAGGGCTCGTCGCTTTAAATAAAAATACATCATAACATTACCGATGAAAAGTGAGCGTTTTTTAAAAATCACCTATCATATAAATAATACTGAATAACGTATACTTTATATGTTTCACGTCAGATTGTACTTTATACATAGATAGATACGATTTTCACAAAAGATTTATTCGTATCATTTACTATTATTTCTTATTCAGTCAGAGGTGAATGATTTAAGATTAAAAAAAAAAGAACTCATGCCAACCTCCGGATGCCGAAACCCGGGATTGAACCAGGGACCTTTAGATCTTCAGTCTAACGCTCTCCCAACTGAGCTATTTCGGCTGGCGAAAGTACTGTGATTAAATAGAGATTAAAAATGGAGCATCAAATTCTAGTATGTCGTCGCTTTCTTCGTATTAAATGTTAAATGTATTAGAATGAAAAAACGAGCTTTTCAGATGATGATTTTATGTGTAGTTGAACTATTTACAAATGCTAAACGTTTTGGTTTTTATATTAAATTTCATCAAGACACTTAACATGTGATCCTGTAACGTCTGAATTTATGATTAATCTTAATTTCTATTTTTTAAATGAAACAAAGAGATTAGAAATATCTTAATATTCTCTTTCAGTTTGTGGCGATTTTATTTGAAAACTGTGTGAGGTTGCAGTGGATAGAAAAAAAAGGAAAACAAAATTTAAAAAAAAAAATTTTTTTAATGCAGAAACTCCAAGAAGCCCCAGACAGAAAGTGCAGCGACGAATGAGCGAGAAAAAAAAAAAGGAACAGTTTCGGAAAAAAAATGAGATTCGCTTTCACTTAAGCGGGACCCTTCAGACTAAAAGAACGTTCTTCTACCCGGTTGCTAAAAGGTAGCATGTCTGTTTGCCAAGTCTCCGGGGCCTTAGCATGCGGTTTGTGTCTGCTACTAGCGAGCCGACACTCTGAAACGAGTATTATGACAATCACCCGACTTTGAACTTATCAACCGGAGACGACTAAAACATTTCAACACCTTGTTTGGTAGACGCAACCATTTCATTTGGATTCAGGAATGATTTCCTCGACCATGTAATGGTTGTTGAACCCAGAAATAAAATTCAAAATATAAAAGGTATCTTAGCCTCCTTTCTTCTTTTCTTCGATAATTCCTTTGCAGCCTTCACAGACAAGAAGACACCAGCGAATTAAGATAGGGTAAGAAGAAACTAACGGAGTCAGATATCAATAAGCAAAAACAACCAAATATCCACAAGTCCCATAGTGTAATTAGAGTTCAAAAATTTCCCCCAAAACGTAACGTATTCCCTTAAAAAAGTTGGCGACCGTAGTCGAGGGCAACTCAAAGGCTCACTTTTCAATAGCTACAACACCGAAGTGTATGGAAGGCGCTATTCCTTTCTCTGGGTTGCTCCACCTTAACCTTGATACATACCTTTTAATGCTGAGTGTTAAGCAAAGAGAGAACAAGTACCTTTTTTTAAGTCTTTGGTATGATTGACCTGAGATTGAACCCCGGTCTCTCGGGCCTTCAGCGAACACTGTAAGCATTATTCCAATGGGTCGGTAATGTTCTTAATATATTATATACGTGGTGCCTTCAATAAGATTCCAGACTTTTTGTATAGGCATTTAAAATTGTTGTAGACTCTTGAAAATCCACTATGTTATTGCTATACATCTTATGAGATGACTGACCAATTTTTATGATTTCAGGTTCAAATGAACAGCTACAGCAGCAATTGGAATACACCCTACACAGCCTGATTGTCACAGTTGGTGAATTTCAAAAATGCAATCTGGACGAGCGGACACTTTAGTAGAACGATATGCAATAAAATTCTGTTTTAGACTTGGAAAAAATACTGATACAGAAACGTATGGAATGCTTCAGACTGCTTTTCGACCTTCTTCCATGAAAAGAGCATCAGTTTTTGAGTTGCATAAGAGATTCAAGGAAGGCAGGGAGTCTGTTAGGGATGATGAGAGGTATGGGAGGAGTAAGGAAGTCAATACTCCAGAGTTGATCGGCTAAAGGGTTAGGGTTACTATGTTGAGGTTTTAAGGGAGTTCAGCCAGAGATTCTGTCGGAAAAGATTCCGTCGAAAGAGGTCAGCACTCTTCAAATCGGGTCAGTGGCATTTCCAGCAGGACAATGCACCAGTCCACAACTTCATCCTTGTCACAGATTATTTGAGCAAGATGGGTATCAACACAGTTCCTCAGCCTCCCTATAGTCCAGACCTTGCTCCCCGTGACTTTTGCTTATTCCCTAAGTTCTGAGGCTGTCGTTATGAGACAATTGAGGAGATGAAAGAGGCTGTGACGCTCACACAAAAGGACTTCCATGGGGCCTTGCCGAAGTTGTTGGAACGGTACAACAAGAGCATTGCAGCCGGAGGAGATTACTTCGAAGGGGACAAGAGTTTCAAGTATTTACTATCAATAAAAGTGCCCATATGAAAAAAGTCTGGAAACCTACTTAATGATCCTCGTATATATATATATATATATATATATATATGTATATTTTAAACATCATGTCGTGCCGCTAGCACGGATTGGTCTAATTTTCACTCGCTATTCATCTTTGTCGTCCATTGCTTCTGGCAGGTCATCGAGTCAACATCTTATGTTCGCACTGAACTGTTGTAGATAAGTTATAGCTGGTCATCCAAACCCTGCACGTCCGTCTGAAGCGGTCCATAGGAGAACGTCACTTATAAGTTCATTCTACCTTCTCCAGCAGTGTCCCGTATGTCTTGTTCGTCAAATTTAGATGGTTTTAGAGATAGGAGGTGGGTGGCCTTACAGGTGCTATTTTGTGGGATGTTGCTTCTAGGATTTGTTCAATGTAGCTCGTAGCATTCTTGGGTAATTCACGTCTAGCTTTCTCTCTGTACGCTGTGTTAGCGTCCACGTGGTGCATCCATATATTAGTACTGATACCAAATACGGGATTTTATCACTTTTTGCACTACTTCGACTAAATCAAGAGATATGTTGAAAACCCAAGTCATTCTTTAATAGAGTTGTTGTTAGAAATGTTTCTAGATTCAACAAAATTTAGGTATTTTGTATCATGTGAAGAAACAAATATTTTGGAATCTTTCTAGTTAAAGTTATGATTGGTTTTCGAAATTACCACGGACCACTGTGACATTTAGGTTTCTTTTCAGTTTTATGTTCGCAAATTCGTTTTTTACGTGATGTTTCACACACACACACACACACACATATATATATATATTAAATCAACAACTAGACATTGAATAACATAAACGCTAGCATCAGGATTTGATTGGAGGATTGTTATTCTTATTATTGATCATATTCTGAATAGTTTTTGAAGAGTTTATTACTGTTTTGGTTCCAAAGTTACGTTTTTTTTTTCGATGATGTTTGTGGTTGATCGGTTGGGTTGGATTTTATGGCATATCAATCATTTGTACTATGCCCATGATACGGATATGTTAAACGTACATATAATGTTCATAACATATATACATAGAACATAGGAATCTCGAAACACGAAAAACACTTACGACTTCTTAGTTCAGGTACGAAACTTTTTATTACCTTTGAGTTTAAAGGTTCTTCGACATAAGGAGAGAGATACACATTCTTTCTATTTTAGCTTTTCCATCTGCCCCCCCCCCACATCTCGTGTGCACCCGTCGCAAGACCTCCGCGAGCAAGCGAAAGCCAACCGTCTTCTCCCGAGCCGGGACTCAACTCAACTCACTGACTTTATCAAATCTCCCCAAATCCTCCGCGCGCACTTCCGGTGCATGACGTCATTCACATCCA
Source organism: Sepioteuthis lessoniana (assembly GCA_963585895.1). Lineage (NCBI taxonomy): Eukaryota > Metazoa > Mollusca > Cephalopoda > Myopsida > Loliginidae > Sepioteuthis > Sepioteuthis lessoniana. Next base: position 109,125 of record CAUZXS010006012.1, read on the forward strand.
CTGGTCAACCTTTCTCTGGGATTTTTATTTTGACATCTATGAACGACACATCCTCCCCGCGCGCGCGTTAACACCTGCACACGAGTTTGCACCTAATTAACCCATGTGCTGAGCCAAAAGGTTCTCAGCCTAACTAAACCCAAAGGCATAAAACGAAATCCCTCGGCCATTATATTACACATTGATAGTTATTGTTGGGAACCAGTAAGGGTTCCGGAAGAAAGACACAAACTCGGGTTTACATGGAACAAACTATATTAAGTATAATACAGCATAGATAAAAAGGTGTTGAACGTCAGTCTGATTGCCAAAGTGTTAGGCTGGGAAGAACTTTGGTATTTATTTTCCGTCCCACGACCCGAAAAGTATGATACAAGGCCGTTTTTAAGATGGGTCCGGTCGCAGGGCCGAAGCCCCCACGCGTCCGGCAATGCCCAAAATATCTTCGGCCCCGTCGGCATTCCTCTTATTAGGGGCGCCTCAGGCAATAAACCCAACCCCCTAAAGAGGTAAAAGCCTGGGGGAGATGACCCCCTGAAGCCGGTGGAAATGTTGAGTCAACCAGCCAGCACTTGGCCAGATCCGTGCCCTGAGTCAAAAACAGTTGACCGAGGCTGGGGAGAATTCTAATCATTTATCATACGTCCCACCAACGTACGAATGTGGCACAAGGCCGTTTTTAAGGTGGGTCTGGTCGCAGGGCCGAAGTCCACACGCGTCCGGCAAGGCCAAAAATACCTTCAGCCTCGTTTATAGAAGTTGAGCAGAGGATTTTTCTATAAAGTCTAATTTATCACAAAAAAATTTCAGAAGAACCTATGATTATTCTACTTTTTATTTTGGTGCTATGATGTGAGTAAAAATGTTTATGGTCATTTTTATAAGTGGATTTGTGATGAACTATTGGAAGATACAGGATTAATTATCTGCCCCTGGCTGAAAAGGGGTCAATCAGCGCAGTGTCGTGAATTGGTGCCCATTTTACTCCTTTCAGATTACATCACTTGTATGCTAGAAGGGAAATCATGAGGATGTCGTTTCGAATCACTCTAGTTCCAAGATGAAACTTGGTAGATAAGTCTGGCTGCAAAGCCATTAAGTTTGCAAAATAGGATCTTTTTTGCCGGGTCCTGTGTATTTTCCCCAATATCAACGGTATTTGTCAGCCGTCCCACCAACCGGACGAGTGTGGCACAAGGCATTTCTTAAGGTGGGTCCAGGCGCAGGGCCGTCGCTCAAACACGCCTGGCATTCCCAAAAATGCCTCGGGCTCCGTCGGCATTCCCTTTAAAAGAGACGCCTCGGGTGCCAGGCAATAAACCTAACCCCACCAAGGAGGGTCAAATCCTGGGAGGGGACGGCCACCTGAGGCTCGAGGTATGTCCAGTGACGAGACACACCCGACCAGATCCGTGCCGCTGACACCACAGCCGGCCGAAGTGTGTCACATCAACTGGATTCTGCTGATTGAAATCAGCCCAACCCCAATATCAACGGATAGGCATTGATTTCAGATGAAGAAGAACTCAAAACAATATAATTGTACAAATATATATTTAAAATATACAAAAGGTAGGTTGCAAACTTTGCAGAAAGACTTATACGCTGAAAGCGAAATCATGCGGACGTCAGTTCGAATCACTACAGTTCCATGATGGACCTCGGCTGCAAAGCCGTTAAATTAGCAACTCAATTTTTGCATATTTTAAATTGATGTTTTTGCAATTATATTGTTTTGTGTTCTTCATCATAATTAAATGCCTATCCGTTAATATTAGGAAAATATATGTGGCCAACCAAAAAGACCATAGAACTTTAACTTCTAATTTATTGTTAAAATTTTTTAAATAAAAGGTCCAAGAAGAGAAAGGTGTTGTTAGTTTCTAGTTGTTAAGTAAAATATATTATAAATTCAGTTTTCTTTCGTCTATCTGTAATTTTTAAGTCATTATTCCATGGATATATAAGTAATATATCATCCTAGACGAGACTGATTGTATTTCACATAGCACTAATACCCTTGGGAAAAGTATGAATCCAATTATTCTCCCTCCAGCTATGGGTAAATAGTAGGGCAGACTAGGTTCTTCAGCATTGGTGAGGCCGAGCGGAGGGGTTAGTCAATATAAATATAAGTAATATATCATCTATGTAGCTAAAATAGCTAGAATCTTATGTTATTAAAAATTTAAAGGGATCAAATTAAAATATTCGAGGAATATATATAAAAAGTAAAGTCTGCGACCTTAGTCAAGGGTGACCCGAAGGCTCCCTTTTCAATAGCTACTACACCGAGGTGTAGGGAAGGACGCTACTCCATTCCCTGGAATGTTCCACTTTACCCTTGATCGTTACCTTATAAAGCTGAGTGTTTGGCAAGGCGGGATCAAGTACCATTTTTTGAGTCTTTGGTATTCAACCCCGGTCTCACAGACCATTAGCGAACACTCTACTCATTCGGCCATATATATATACACACACACACACACACACACACACACACACACATACACATATATATATATATATATATATATATATATACAAATTTCTATTTGCAATTGAACTTGTATCAGCATTTAAAATAGCTCAGCATTTAAAAAAAACATTCATGCCCAGCAACACAATTACGGAAAATTCTCACCGACAACACAACAATATTAGAACATCAAAATAATAAACAAAAACTACAGATTCTCGAAGCACTACATATTAGAAACATGCAACCGACACTTAATAGAATTAATTTTCAAACCAGTGCTAATGTACTTAAATGTCTTTAGCTAATGACACTAATTATAGAAACCCATTTAAAAGCAAACGCCATAATTTTCAACGGTAAAGACGCTCTTACATAGTAGTAATATGCTAAAACAAAAGTTACATCACTTTTGTAATAGATCCTCCCCTGATGGTGGCCCAAAGTCGGGCAGAAAGTACTAGGGATACATACCACTATGGACAATACATAAATCAATTCCCCCCGAATACGATAAAAATAATACGGGAATTCGAACGGATCCAGAAGAAAATATGTAGGCATATAATGTCTATTATGTTTAATTAAATTTGTATTAACAAAGAAATGCTGCCAGTATATATATATATATAAAATAATAATAAAGTTGGCGACCATAGTCGAGGGTAACCCGAAGGCTCCCTTTTCGATAGCTACTACACCAAGGTGTAGGGGAGGGCGCTACTCCTTCCCTGGTTTGCTCTACTTTATCCTTGATCCGTACCTTATAATGCTGAGTGTTAAACAAGGAGGCATCAAGTACCATTTTTTGAGTCTTTGGTATGACTCGACCTGGGATTGAACCCAGGTCTCCCGGGCCATTGGCGAACACTCTAACCGCTAGGCCAATGTCCGGTATATATATATATATATATATATATATGTGTGTGTGTGTGTGTATGTGTGTGTGTATTGGTGTAATGCTTGTTATCATTGGAAATGGAAACAGCCCCCGAGTTCAAATACTGGACCAGGCAGTTTGCATTTCCAATAGAGCTAATATCCTTGGGAAAGATATGAATCTAACTATTCTCTCTACAGCTTTGGGTAAATAGTAGGGCAAACGGATCTCTTCAGACTTGATATGGCGACCAGTCTATGAGAAGGAAAGCTCTGAATTCAAACCTTTATAACCCACCCTGGTAGAGTATTGCACGGGATGATTCATTGCCTCTGGTGAAAAGATCGGATACTGAGGAATGTAAATAAACAGCGGACCAAAACGGGCGTTTTCCCTTCTTCTAGTGTCGAACACAGAGAACATATGTGACCGTTTTTTTTTTTGGTGCTACATACACACACACGAACACACACACACACACACACACACATATATATATATGTATGTGTGTGTGTTCGTGTGTGTGTGTGTGTGCATATATATATATATATATATACGATTATTTTCTGGGACGGAAAAAAGTTTTAGTATTGATTCTTTTACATACATACATACATACATACATACACTATCACGTATGTGTGGGTATATATATATATATATATATATATATATATATAAAGTGGGTTGAAAAGAACCCACAATAATCCAAATTTTGATGGATTTATTATGAAAGAATCGGTTTATTAGCCTAGTGGGTAGAATGTTCGTCAATGGTCCGGGAGACCTGGGTTCAATCCCAGGTTGCGTCATACCAAAGACTTTAAAAATGGTACTTGATATCTCCTTGCTTAACACTCAGCATTTTAAGGTGCGTATCAAGGGTAAAGTGAAGCAATTTAAGGAATGGAGTAGCACCATCCATTACACCTCGGTGTAGTAGCTATTGAAAAGAGAGCCTTCGTGTCACCCTCGACAACGGTCGCCAACTTTACTTGCTATTATGAAAGCCGACGTTGAATTTTTCGGTTGTGATAACATTTTTCAGGACTTTAAATTTATGAAAAATGTTGTTGAAATAGCGACGGATATTTGATGAAATAACAGGTGAAAAGGAAGTGTGTATAAAAAGAAAAATTCTCAACAGAATATTAAGCGTTCTTATTTTTGAAAATATTATTACGTCATTGTTACGTGGACGGATGTTTGAAATTTGTTAGGTTTCTAACGGATATAAGATGATAAAATAATTTCAACTTTCTTCATACTGTTAAATTTATTCCTTATTTATTTCCATATATATATATATATATATAACAATTTTTGTAATGTATATATATATATATATATATATATATATATACGATTATTTTCTGCCATGGAAAAAATTAGAAAAAGAGTTTTAGTATTTCTATTTATTTTTCTTTTTTCTTTCTTCTTTGTCCATCGTAATCGATGAGGACTATCTGATCAACCTCATGATTGAGGAGGGCTAGCCCTCGGCTTTTAGCTTTTTGCGAGGCCCCTGGGCCTGTTCTGGACTTCGGTCCAGAGCGTGGCACTGGAAAAGGAACAATGGCAGACTTGGGGCCTTTAATTAGGCACCTAGTTTCGACTAGGCTACCTTCGGGTGGGCGAGCTGCATTTTTGTCTCCTTTGTCCCCCTTTTACGGCACTAGACCGTGCGTCTAGTTTAAGCCGAAAAACTGGCATACGTGCCCGGACCCACATTTGGGTTCGTGAAACTGCTTGCCTCATCAAGCTCATATTGCACAAAGTGAGCCAATGAGCAGCACAGACAAGCAGTGTTCGAGTCTCGGCTCGTTCCCGACCTCCCCTTCCCTTTATCCCCACTTTAATCGGCCTTCGGGCTTTTGACCTTGTGTCAAGTCGTGTCTGGTGGGAGGCAGCGACAAATATCAGGCATCCCTGAGTGCGCAGATGGCTAATGAGACCAATCTGTGCGCAGAAGAATCTTGGGCAGTGAGAACAAGGAATGGTGGCGATAGTGTCTGATGTGGCAGTGCCTTTTCTAGGTTTCCTGCGCAGCTCAGTTGCTGCGTTTCTTCTGGTTTCATTGACTTTCGCTCTACGTTTGACAACTTCACGTTACTTCTCGCTGTTCTGCGCCAGATATTCCAAGCAATTAGGGGCAATACCGAAAGATTTAATGTAGACCTTCAGTGTGTCTTTGAAGCGCTTTCTCTGGTTTCCTTGGGAGCGCTTGCCTTGAGATAGTTCGCCGTTGAGCAGTTTCTTCAGGAGACGGTGATCTGTCATGCGGACATGATCGGCTCAACGAAACTGTGATTGCATCAAGATAGTGTAGATACTCGGGCAGGATATGACACAAGGTCAATTTTTAAGCGGAGTTTAACAGGTTTGAATTCAGAGTTTTCCTTCTCCTAGACTAGTTGCCTCACCAAGGCTGAAGAACCTAGTCCGTCCTACTATTTATCCATAGCTGGAGGGAGAATAAGGGGGTTCATACCTTTCCCAAGGGTATTTGCCCGAAAGTGAACGTAATAGCGCGACTGGAGTACGAACTCGCGTACTACGATTCCGCAGTTCATCGCTTTAACCATTACACCACGAGGACACCCCCAAGATAGTGTAGATACTAAGAAGAGAAGCCCGAGTTAAAACGTCGGTGTCGGGGCTGTATATTTGCCATGTGATGCCGAGAACCATTCTAAAACAGGTTGTGTGAAAGTGGTTTAGCTTCTTTAGATGCCGTTATTAAGTTGTCTATAGGAAGGAGGGTGGTACGAAAGACGACTCAGTATACCTTGATTTTGGTTGTCTCCGAGATGCCTCTTCGATTCCACACATTCCTGTTGAATTGGTCAAAGGCTGCATTTACTTTTGCGAGTCTGGTGTTCACCTTGTCATCCATGACGATAGACTTAGGGTGCTGCCTTGGTAGGTGAACTTTTCTACCAACCTTCAGTCTTTGTCCTTTGATGGTGATGTTGGGCTCGAAGTATGGTTTTCCAGGCACTAGCTGGTGCATCACTTCTGTCTTTTTAGTGCTAATGGTTAGGCCAAAATTGTCGCGAGCCATTGAGAACTTGTTAACACTGTTTTACATGTTGGCTTTGGTAGTAGCGTTTAGTGCACAGTCGTCAGCGAACAGAAATTCGTTAACAATATGAGCCTTCACCTTGGTCTTTGCTTGAAGTCTTCTAAGGTTGAAGATAGAGCCATCTGTGCAGTATAGGATGTCGATTCCAGTATCTGAGCCACTAAATGCATCAAACAGCATCGCAGAAAACATGATGCTGGAGAGTGTAGGGGCCGGGAGACATCTCTGCTTAACCCCATTTGTGATGAGAAAGGCCTCAGAGCTCTCTCCGTTGTCTTGTACCCTTGCAAGCATGCCGTCATGAAATTGTCTGACGATAGAAATGAATTTTTCGGGGCAGCCGTATTTTGCTGTGATTCTCTGAAGGACGTCTCTGCTGACCATGTCAAATGCCTTGATCAGATCAACATAAGTCGAGTAGAGATCAGTGTTCTGTTCTTGACGCTAATCTTCCAGCTGTCTTGCAGCAAACACCAAGTCAACAGTACCACGTCCCTTACGAAAGCCACATTGACTCTCCGGTAAGAGTCCATGGTCGAGATCGTTGTTGAGGCGATTCAGAAGGATTCTGGCCAAAATCTTGCCCGAAATTGAAAGTAAGGAGATTCTGCTGTGATTATCGTATACCTGTCGGTTCCGTTTCTGTTTGTAAATATGGATGATGGAGGCGTCCTTGAAGTCCTGCGGTAGTTGTTCTTTCATCCATATCAGCTGAATGAGGGTCAGAAGTTTACTCCTCAGCGCTGATCCACCCTCTTTATAGATTTCCGCAGGAATTAAGTCAGATTCGCGTGCTTTGCCGCTGAATAGTTGACGGGTAGCTATCAGAACTTCCCCCAGGGTTGGAGTGACATTCAGTGATTCATTCACTGGGACTTGCCGCAGTCGTTCAATGGCTTTGTCGTTGATAGAAGATGGCCTGTTTAGTACACGGTCGAAATACTCAGCCCATCTTGCCAGGATCTTGTTCTTCTCTGATATGAGCTTGGTTTCATCTACACTCAGAAGCGGGGACGAGCCGTCACTGATGGTACCGTAAACCTCCTTTAGATTACTGTAGAAGTTTTTCATGTCATTCTTGTCTGCGTAGCTATGGATGTCTTCAGATCTAGTCCTCAGTCAGGAATCTTGCATTTCGTGCAGCTTGAGCAGAACGATACAGCGGATGCTCCTTTAAACGTTTTTATCGGTAGTAGACTGAGGATCATAGAAGTCCGCCAGGTGGGCGGGGCGCTTCTTCTATATGAGGTCTATGATCTCAGCAGGGTTCTTATCAAACCAGTCTCTGTGTCTTCTGGTTGATGGTCCTAAACACTCTGTCATAATTACCATCATGTCGTGCCACCAGCACGGATATCCCTGACCCTCTCTCGCCACTTCTCCCTATCATTCATCACCTCTGGCAGGTCTTCAGGGCTGCATCCCGTATCCTCACATAGCTGCTGTATGTATGTTCGAGCTGGTCGTCCTGCTTTTGCTTGGCCATATGCGGGGGTCTATAGGAGTACATCACTTATGAGCTCGTCCTTGCTTCTCCAGTAGTGTCCTGCGTGTGTGGTTCGTCTAGCTTGGATAGTTTTCGTGATGGGAGGCAGATGGCCGTATAGTTGGTGTCTTGTGGGGTGTTGCCGCCTGGACTTGTTCAATATTGCTCGCAGCATTCTTGTGTAATTGCCGTTTAGCTTCTTCTCCAGCTGTTTTGTAAGCATCCAAGTAGTGCATCCATATAGCAGTATCGACACGACCGCTGCCTGGAAGAAACTGCGTTTCATTTTATCGGCCAGGTCTGATTTCCATATGATCGAGAGCCTATCGATAGCCGTCCATGCCTTCGTCAGTCGTGTGTCGATGTCTTTTTCGGTTGATGAGACGCTGCTTCCTAGGTAGGTGAATTTGTCCACCAGTTTCAGAGAGGTTCCGTCTAGTATAGAAATGTCACTTGTTTGATTATAGCCCATATATTCAGTTTTGTGTGCATTGACCTGGAGGCCAATGCCTGCGGCGGCTTGTTCCAAACTATACAGTAGTGTTTCGGCTTGATGGGGTGTATTCGCCAGTAACGCTATGTCATCGGCGTAGTCGGCGATGGAGATACAGAATACTTCAACATTTTTGCAGGAGTACTACAAGGGAACACGCTAGCCCCATACCTCTTTATCATCTGTCTAGACTACGTCCTTAGAACTTCGATTGATAAAATCAGAGAAAACGGCTTCGAGCTGAAAAAGAAAAGAAGCAGAAGGTACCCCGCAAAAACACTCAATAGCTGTGCTATATACGGTGTCTCAGAGAGTGATTCACGATGATTCTACATCTCGGTCGTCCAAAAGGATGGTATGAAGCCGCTCATCAAAAGCCTCAACAAACGATTGCTTGGTTGGAACGTCTTTTAGCTTCGTGATGTTCAGTCGCTTTGGTGCTTTTTTCCCTGTGGTCTTGTTTCATGCTGGACTCGGATACCTAGTTTAGAAATGATTTGGCAATAATCTGTCCGGCATTCTGCACCACACACGGCCCTCGTGATTCCCACATTCCGTCCATCTCCCCGTTTTACCATGATAGTCGATCAGATGACAGTGCTCAAAGCGGGGGTGCATCTAGGATGTCTTGTTGCGAGTAGGGAGGCGGAATACGGTGTTGGTGATTAGAAGATTATGCTTGGTGCATGTCTGAAGAAGCAGTAGGCTGCTACTGTTGCATTTTCCAGTCATGTGTTTACCCAGTACTCCTTCCCAGGGGGCGCTGTCTTGTCCAACTCTGGCATTAAAGCCACTAAGAATGATGAGCTTGTCTGCAGCAGGAATAATAGAGATAACATATTCAAAGTCTTCATAGAACTTGTCTTTTGTCTCGTCCTTACTGGTTATGGTGGGTGCATAGGCGCTGATGAGGGTAGCGAAGAAGTCTTGATGGCATAACCCACTCTTGCTTCGTGTTTATCATCGGGTGCATGTCCACTCCAGAAAAAAAGAATAGCCTGGGCTCTTCTCAGTCAGATCTCCCTTGTCTGCCAGTCTGTTTTCTCTGAGGGCGTCAATGTCAATTTTGTACCTGACAAGGTCAGAAGCGATAAGAGCGATACGCTTATGAAGTCTATCTGTGTCGTCCCGGTCAATAAGCGTGCGAACGCGGTGATGTTCAGAGGTATTTTTTTTGCTTTCATGTTTCGACTGCATTGATAGAGGTCACTGCCGACTGTGGTCAGGGTGAAGTAGAGCAGGCAACGTTTAGGGCACCTTTTCTAGCCCGTTCCCCATGCAGCATGGGTGAGAAGTGCTGTCCTAGAGAGGGCTGCTCAGACACTCAGAGGGCTGCCGAACATTACTTCTGCTTCAGTCATTAAGGAGCGACTTTATTGTCTGAGTCGCCCGTGTGTTACGACTTCCAGAGTATCCACACCTGTCGCTTCGTCGCTCGTCCGTCGCCACATGACTTGAGGTAATAGGATGGGATAAAGGTTGATTGATGAGTTGCACTTGAATTTGTTTAAAGTGGAGTGTTTGCGCGGAACCAGCCACACTTTCTCGATCCGGCGGGCCCGATCCACCGAAAGGTGATGAATACGCCAGCCAACCGTCAGCAGGGCTCCACTTCTGATTTTCTATCGGGGCTTACTCTCTTACACCGAGGGTTGCCAGCTACTGATATACGCCTCCTGGATTTGATGACATGACTTGTTTATTGGCTCTGGGTAGAGTGTTCGCCAATGGTCCGGGAGACCAGGGTTCAATCCCAGTTCGAGTTTCCTTGCTTAACACTCAGCATTATAAGATACGTATTAAGGGTTAACTGGAGCAATCCAGGAGAAGGAGTAGCGCCTTCTCTACTCCTCAGTGTAGTAGCTATTGAAAAGAGAGCCTTCCGGTCGCCTTCGACTACAGTCGCCAACTTTACTGAATCCTAACCGTTGAAGTAAACGGATCCAAATTTATTATTTCTATTTTCACACACACACACACACACACATATATATGTGTATATATATATATATATATATACGATTATTTTTGGCACAGATAATATTAGAAGAAGAGTTTTTGTATTTCTATCCTGAATATCGAATAAAAGGTTATTTCGAAAACTGTTTATTAACTGTTCAGCCGGGTTGAGGCAACTAGTCTATGAGAAGGAAAACTCTGAATTCAAACCTGTTAAACTCCGTTTAAAAATTGACCTTATGTCATATCCTGCCCGAGCGGAGGGGTTGGTAAATATGATTAACATGAGGGAGATAATTCTATCATCGGGGCTTAGAATACGATGACTGGATCTCCCTGCAGTGGGTAAGACATTCCTTGCCTTCACCATAAAAAGGGATGAGTTGGATCTGACTCTAAACTGCATCTGTTTCTGCGGTTCCGCATCTGAAGCTCTGTGGAATGTGGAGTACCCCTTCGTTGCTATAACCCAGACCAGAGTGGTAGTACCTGTTAGCGTGACATCTATGGGCAAAATAGATCAGTTCTATGTTGCTGATAGATGTAACACTAACAGGTTTTGGCCCTGTCGGCTTGGGCTGTAGAATACACCGACTACATCTCTTCAATAGGAAACTAAACGATCTTATGGTGCGGTTTCAGTAGTGCTGGAGCTTTGAGGAATGCAGGGTCCCCTGTATATAACAATAAACAATCTAGTGAGCTTTGGAGAATACGGATTACTTCTTCAATGCCAATGCTCCCAGGTCCACTCTGGTCCGGAGTAGTAAAACCTGATGTTGTCCTATCTATGGGTCAAATAGAATTGTTTGACATTAAAACTGAGTGCTAATAACTTATGTGAGTATTAATTTTATTGCAGACTTTTGTCCTCATCTTGGTAGTTTTTTGTTATTTTTCTAACTACGTTTCGGCCAAATTTCACCTCAGCATTCCTATCCGAGGTCGCTGTTAATCGCCTAAAGACGGCCAGAGGTGAAATTTGGCCGAAACGTAGTCAGAAAAACAACAAAAAAACTACCAAGATGAGGAAAAAAGTCCACAATAAAATTAATACTCAGACTAAGAAGCCTCATCTCAAAAAGGATACCCAATAAAAACCAATAGCTTATGCTAAATTGAGTTGTTTGAAATAGAACTGTTTGATCATTAAACCATGTCTAAATAAATGAATTGCGTTTAATTGAATTGTTAGTGATACATAGCGATACTAGAAACCAGTTAACTTTGTTGATTTATGCTAAATTGAATTATTTGAAATAGAAGTGTTTGATCATTCAACTATGTGTAAACAAATGATTGATGTTTAATTGCATTGTTAGTGATACATAGCAATACTTGGAACGATTCAACTCTGTTGACATGCTAAACTGAATTGTTTGAAATAGGACTGTTTGTTCATTTAATTGTTTGTAAGCAAATGACTGATGTTTAATTGAATTGTTAGTGTTAAATAGCTACACCTGAGAACATATAACTGTGTGCAAACAAATGATTAATAGAGAACAGAATTATTCGTATTCGATAGAAATAAGGGAAACCATTTAACTGTGTGCCAAAAAATGAGCCTAGATTCGTTTAAAAATGTTATCTACAAAATGTGTTCAGAAATACATTTAATATGTATAAAAAGGATTTGGCATTAAATAACATACAATTGTTAATATGCCATAAAACCTAACCAAACCAAATCATATATATCCAATACATGCACGTATAAAGAGAACTTGGCCTGAAAAAAACCTACAATAGTTGATATGCCATAAAGCCAAACCAAACCAAATCATATATATCTAATATATATGTATAAAGAGAATTTGGCATTAAATAACCTATAATGGTTAATATGCCATAAAACCAAACCAAACCAAACCAAATTATATATATATATATATATATATATATATATATATATATATAAAGTGGATTTGGCATTAGATAACCTACAATGGTTGATATGCCATAAAACCTAATCAAACCCGAGAGGTTCTACAACTTGGATATTTTACGTAAAAATAATAATAAATCAAAACTTAAAATCCATCCTAAATCCACTTATGAAAATGACTTTATACATTTTTACTTACATCGTAATACCAAAATAAAAAGAGGAATAAAAAGAAACAATAATTGTCAGTCCGTTTGATAATTATTCGTATTTTTAATGGCATATCAACCTTCATGGGATATTTAATTCCAAAGCCCTACTTATAGAAGAATGATACTATTTAATCCATAGCTAGGAGGACAAGAGAGTCCATAGCTTTTCCAAGGGTATTTGTCCGAAAGTAAACCTCATAGAGCGATTGGACTTTGAATTCGTTTATTTTGAGGCCACAGTCCGGTACTTAAGCTATTCCGCAGCGCATTGGGGAGGAATATATGAAACCATATAACTGTGCAAACAAATGATTATCATTAAATAGAATTATTACCTTTAGATGGGAATAGTTAAAGCCATTTTAGTCAATGCGAAAAACTTTTTAAAATATTTACGTGTAAAGGAATTTTGAAGGAATAAAATTTGATATGAAGTGAGTGACACTAAAGCCAAGTTTAGTATTTAACTGGGTAATGTTTTTAGGGGGCTTTAGCGTGCAATATTAAACGGTAAGTTTCAACAGAAAGTTCCGCAGCTTTCTAGTTCGGATACTGGTTCGAAAAGATAACACAAACAATAAAGTTTTTAAACAGGAATTTTTAACAAAAGAAACGAGAAAGAAAGAGATGGAAAAGATAAAGTGTTGCAAATTTTAGTGCAATTTGCTGGAACTTATCTGAGAGTTCTTTGAATTTGAGTATTTTTCTTTTCCTTTTTTATTTTGCAGAAATGTTTTAGAGTTCATTAAATTTCGAGTCTTCTTTAAATTACTTTTCCCCTGAATTCTCGGTTGAATTTTCTTTCCGTTGTTTAACTTGGTAGAATTTGAGTAGTTGACTTTCGTTTCACTTTACTTTCATTTCTTGGGAAGCTCCATTCAACAAGCGAATGACGAAACCCACCTGCTAGCTTAAGTTTTTCGTGCCCTTACAGTTCGGTCCCCGAATTCGTACAGAGGGTCAGATTAGTAGTTCTCGACAAAAAGAGGAAGTCACTTTTTGGTGCTGCACTGTCTGGGGTTACTTCTCCGGCCAAATCAAGTGCTGCACGTGTCAGCTTGATTTTTTTTTCTTAGAAAGAAACTTTTATACTTGAAGTTATAACTGTTTACTCAAAATTATCATTATCAATTACTTAAAACCATATTAGTTCTTGCAAATGATTCCCGTAAAATAGGAGTACTTGATACCACATAACTGTGTGCCAACAAATTACAATGATTAAATAGAAATAGTTACTTATAATGTGTAATTATGTATATATTTTAGTTTTAGATCGGAAAACTTGACATCATATAGCTTTGTACAAAGAAATGATTATTAAATAGGGTATTAATTTTCAACCATAAAATTGTTGGTTGGTTTCTTTGTTTAAAGGCAGATCAATCTTCGTGGTTGATGTAATGCCAAACCTTTGTTGAAAAAAAAAACAAAAACAGCAGCGCTACTATTTAACCCATAGCTAGAACAATAAGTTGGTTCATACAGGGTGACCCCCCACCTGAAAAAAAAAAAAAAGAACCCATATATTTTTGACTGAAATTCATAAATTTGATTCTAGCCTTTTCTTTTTTTCAGGATATGAAGTAGATTCTGTGCATGAAAAATTGGGATCATAGTATTCACCAACATGTCCTGGTCTACCAAGGAAAAGACATTTTGTGCGGAGGCCTATTTTGCCAACAAATCATACACGATCGTGCAAGCAAATTTTAGGAGAGTTTCGGTGTGGAAATGCTCCATCAAAAAGCAGAATTTTTGACTGGGTTAAGAAGTTTAGAGAGCATGGTACTGTGCAAAATTTTAATTCTAAAGGCATCACGGACAGTCATTCCGGTTGGAGGGTGAGTGCTAGGACAGAAAGAAACATCAATGAAGTAGGGAAGTCAGTCGGACGGGGTCCAAAGAAATTGGTTCGACGGCGTAGTCAAGAACTGGGGATGTCTTCGAGAGTCTTTGAGACGTGTTCCCAAATCAGATCTTCATTTGTATCCTTACCAGATACAAATAAAGCAAAAGCTCACAGAGGCTGACATGCCAAAATGTGTTGCGATGCGTGAATGGTTTTGTGACACAATCGAAGACAATCCAAAGTTTTTGGATCATGCTTGGTTCTCTGACAAAGAGCACTTTCTGCCGTCAGGACATGTCAATAGCAAAAATAATGTTTACTGGGGTACAGCACCTCCGGTGGAAGTTTTACAGAGACCGTTACCCTCAGTAAAGTGGTAATTTACTAAGCTTTTTGCTTAGATGTACCACAAGGCCGCATGAATTGAGCACCCAATGGGAATCGAACTCACTCGTGTAGGTTTGCTATTCTACCTTGCTAACCATTACACCACCCGAGGTGCCCCGTTACCCTCAGTAAAGTGCTCAGCATGGGTAGCCATTTCCAAAGATGGCATAATCGGTCCGTACTGGTTTGAAGACGAAAATGAGAGGGCTCAAACGGTGAATAAGGAACGTTATGTGGCAGTGCTGAGGAAGGTCTGGGCATCACTCAGACGTCGCAGAGGGACTGATCGAGATGACCAGTGGTTCCAGCAAGATGTGACGACCCCCAACACACACACACACACACATCAAATTACACATTTGACTGGCTGAGAGCGATTTCAGGAAAGGCTGATCAGCAGGAAATGTGACGTCGAGTGGGCACCTCATTCACCGGCCTTGAACCCCCCAGATTTTTATCTGTGAGGATATCTGAAGGACCATGTGTATCAGAACAATCCTCAAACAATTGGTGAGCTCAAGGCTGCAATTGCAGCAAAAATCAGGGAAATCCCCTGGGAGGAGTGCATGCGAGTGATTGACAATTTTGCGCAACGGTTGCAAGTCTGTCTCTAACGCCAAGGAGGTCATTTGAAATATATTCTGATGAGACCATAACTTTTATGCAAAACATCCAAGATTACAAAAACTTTTGGGCATAATCGTACACAGATAGAAGTTTGAGTGTACAAAATTAGAATTATTTTGCTTCATTTTTCTAGAAGTAATGAAAAAAATTTTATGGGTTCTGTTTATTTTTTTGTGGGGGCACCCTGTACCTTTCCCAAGAGTATTAGTCCAAAAGTGAATGAAATAGCGTGACTAGAGTTCGAACTCACACTCATCAATGACGCAGTTCAGCACTTTTATCACCTACGCCATCGTTGTATATAAACCGCTAATAGTCGATGAGAATATATGGGGTATATGAGGTTTGGGTGTGTTGAGAAAGATTATGAAGTCGGTCACTTTCTATTTCTTCTTATTCTCATTCAGTCATTGAATTGTCTTCTTTATGTGGGCTGCCCAGTCGGCTGGCGCTGTAGAATATACCGACTGCTTCTCTGCAGGGGGGTAAGACCCCCCCAACAAGTGTCCTGGATATGACACTAAACAATTTGATGGTGAGGTTCCAGCAATGCTGGAGCTTTGGGGAATGCGGAGTACCCCTTCATTGCCATCGCTCCCAGGTCCACTCTGGCCCGGAGTGGTAACACCTGATAAGGGTCCTATCTATGGGTTGAATAGAACTAAACCGTGTTTCTTTCACTATACTGATTTTTGCATTTAAACTGCGTATTTAGAACTGATTAGTTACATAACAATGGATTTGGCGTTAAATAACCTACAAAGGTTGATATGCCATAAAATCCACCAAACCAAACCAAACCATCTTTTTGTTGGTTGTTTAGGCTGAAAAGGAATGGTTGACGGAAAAGAGAGAAGTATACTTCCAAACTCAATTTTTATTCCCAGGTTGTTGGGTATCACCTACCTTTTCAGCATAATGAGCTGTTCCATCTGCCATATATGGCAGTAGCGGAGACCAGTCCGACAGTCCAGTCCAGATCAGTCTACGAGTCTGAAGAGCTGTTCCTATTGTTGAAGTATATCCTTACTCTATCACTAATCCTATGTTCTAACAGTCTCTCTCATGTAAATACTCTTTCCTGTAAATATAACTATTTTCCTCACATATCGTGGTTTGTCTTATTATTACTACTACTTGTGTTCACTAACCAGAACACAACACAGGTTTACTACCATTTCGTGGAGTGGAATTATTTATCTGGAATAGTAAAAATAGCCGTGCTCCCTGTCGAGATGTCTATCGGGATCCGAGAAAGAGTTTCTTTTTTGGCACAGGGAAGCCTATATTTTTAGGTATGCATTGCGTATCTTTCCTACCAGAGGCCTCTTTTTTGTATTTAATTATTCGATTTTATATTTATTTCTATTTTTATTTTCATTTTTTTATGTTATTAACCTTTTTTTAAATTTATTTTTCAATCCCCACGGATACTTGATACCATATAACTGTGTGCAAACAAATGATTACTATGATCATAAAAGAAAAAAAAAGCGTGTTTAAAAATGATTACACTGCAACGTTGAAAATATAAATAGTAATGACGACCAGAAACGATTTACAACTGAATAAGATTTCGTCTTTAAATGGCCCGTATAGGTGTTAATATACCATTAAGCAAATAAGTCAAAGCAAAGAAGAAAGGTCATTGTTATTTACAAGGGATTTAGCAAAGTGTAAAAAGCCTAAAGGCAAAGAATTTCAAGATACAAAACAGGTATTAATCGATATTCAATCGGCGATTAGGCAAAGAAACTTTCGCTAATTTTGAGTAGGAGGTTCAGGTGGAGGCGTAGTTTAAGAACATTTCGTTAAACAAACAAATAAACAAAAAACAACTGTGTATTGACTTTTGTTCATCACAAGTAGCACGCACGTATATACGCCCACTCACAACATGACTCTTGTCCGATTTTAAAAACAATCTGATCAAAGAACAACATTTGCTGAAAAAAACAAACAAACAAAAAATGAATAAATAAAAATAAAAAACCCAGAAAAATCAATTCATATTTGTTATTGGTGTCGACAGAAAAACTAAAATGATCTCCCTAAGAGGATTTACAAATCCATTAGGGGCCTCAGAGGATGTCGCTTGAGATTTCAGGAACCCATTCTCAACCTCTTTTTTCGATAGCCCAATCAACTCGGGGGGGGGGGGCTGTAGAATACACCGACTGTATCTCTGCTGAGGGGTAAGACCTCCTCCCAACGATTGTCCCGGATATGATACTAAACTATCTGATGGTGAGGCTCTAGTGACGCCGGAACTTTAAGGAATGTGGAGTACCCCTTATTGCTATTGCACCCAGATCCACTTTGACCCGGAGTGGTAGCACCTAATAGGGTCCTATCTTTGGGTCACATAGAATGGTTGACATCTAAACTGCATGCAAACAAATGACTAATGCTAAATTGAATTGTTTGAAATAGAACCGTTTGCTCATTTAACTCTGTGGAAACAAATAACTGATGTTTAATTGAATTGTTAGTGATACATAGCAATATTTTGAACCATTTAACTGTGTGCAAACGAATGAGTAATGTCGATTAGAATAATTAGTGTTAAATAGCAATACTTGTAACCACTTCACTGTGTGCAAACAAAGGATTAATATCGAATAGAATTATAAGTGTTAGATAGCAATAATTGAAGCTATTTAACTGTGTAGAAATAATAGCAATACTAGTGTGCAAACAAATTAGATCTAATTCATTTAAAAATGAAATTATCGACAAATTAATCTCTTACATATCATGTATATCTATTTAAATGTGTGCAAACAAATGACTGATGTTAAATTGTTATTGTTACATAGGAATACTTGGAACCATTTAACTGTGTGCAAACAAATGATTAGTTGTAAATAGAATAATTTGTATTAGATAGGAATACTTGAAACCATTTAACTGTGTGCAAACAAATGATTAGTTGTAAATAGAATAATTTGTATTAGATAGAAATACTTTAAACCATTTAACTGTGTGCACACAAATGATTAGTTGTAAATAGAATAATTTGTATTAGATAGGAATACTTGAAACCATTTAACTGTGTGCAAACAAATGATTAGTTGTAAATAGAATAATTTGTATTAGATAGGAATACTTGAAACCATTTAACTGCGTGCACACAAATGATTAGTTGTAAATAGAATAATTTGTATTAGATAGAAATACTTTAAACCATTTAACTGCATGCAAAAAATGGACTCAGGTTTGTTTAAAAATTTTATCAAGAAAATGTTTTTAAAAATTAAATATATTTGATATAGATGAATAAACAGGATTAGTGTGCAAATAGATTAGTTCTAATTCATTTAAAAATGAAATTACCGACGGACTAATTTCTTACATATCATGTTTATCATATTTACCCAACCCCTCCGCTCGAGCAGGATATGACACAATGTCAATTTTTAAGCGGAGTTTAACAGGTTTGAATTCAGAATTTTCCTTCTCACCAAGGCTGAAGAACCATTGCTGGAGAGAGAATAATTGGATTCATATCTTTCCCAAGTGTATTAGTGCTATGTGAAATGCTATCAGTCTCGTCCAGGATTTGAACTCGTGTCGCCGTATCCATTTCCTACGACGATAACCATTACACCACGGGCACCTCCACTTATGTTTATATATTTAAATGTGTATACATAAATAACTGGTGTTAAATTGTTACTGTTACATAAAAAAATGCTTGAAACCATTTAATTATGTGTAAACAAATGATTGATACTACATAGAATTATTTGTAATTGATTGAAATACTTGAAACCATCAGTGTGAAAAAATGACCTCAAGCTCATTTAAGAATGTTATCAACAAAATGTATTTAGAAATTATATATATCTAATATATATATATATATATATATATATATATATATATATATATATATATATATATTCGTAAACGGGATTTGGAATTGAATAACCTGCAATGGTTGATATACCTTTAACCTAACCAAACCAAACCAAACCATTTTTCCGAATCTGTTTTCCGTTCAAAATAATTATTCAGTATTGAGAAAGAAAGAAACCTAGGGTGGGGGGAAGATATTTGTGTAATATACTGACCCTCGACCGAGCCGTCAATCAAGTGATGCACCTGTGTAAATAAGCGGAAGAACAGCAGAAGTAGGTGGACGTTAAACGAAAATATAACCAGGGCACAGACGGCTTGAGGCTGTTGGAGTCAGTTGGAAATAGGATGCCAGCGTGAGAATCAGCTTGCAGACTGAGGGCTTGCGGCTCTCTGTGACCCACGGTTGAGCAACCCCAGCCAAGATGAGGAAGAAGTGCTGCTATGGTCAGAAGAACTTGGGGTCAATATAGCTGTCTGTCCCCGTCTCATCATCAGACGCAGTTTAATTTCATATATGAGACCCTCCTATTTTTAGTAGGGGTTTTAGTCCTTTGGAGGGATACAGTGAGCATAGTTAAAGCTTCACTAACAGAGTAATCTTTCAAATGAGGGCGAAATTCTTTGTCATCAAGAAACATACGGTACGAGCGTTGTCATCCGGTATCGTTGTAGATATTATATCGTATATGGTTATGAAGAGAGAGTTAGATTTGATCGTTCTTCCTTGTTTCTGTTCCATTACAGGGCCGAACCACTCAAAACAAATGTCATATATATATAAATATATAATCTGTGGAGGCCAGATGTTTTCAGTGCCAATTAACTCCAATAGGATATTCACAGACACAAATCCAGGGATTAAAAAGGATCACATGTCTATCAAAACAAAGAAGTACCTAACCATTCGAAATCTCCTGAAGATCTTTAAGTCTGAAACACTTGTAGAGTACAAGTATATAAAAAAAATAAATACCTATATACCAAATTCAGATTCATTTGAAGACCTATTCCTTTTAGTACAGTGTAACCCAGATATAAGAAATCCGGATATAAGAAATCCGGATATAAGATACCTGGATATAAGAGACATTTTCTCTGGTCCCAAATTAGAACCTGTGTTACCTATATAAAATAGACCAAACCCGGATATAAAAGAAACCCGGGATATAAGAGACTTCTTATCCGGTCTCACCAACTCTCTTATATGCGGGTTACACTATATTTATATATATATATATATATTGTGTATGTGTGTGTTTAATCTTGTATGTTTATGTGTATACTTACGTAAAAAAATTCATTTTACAAAAAATATTTACTAAAGTCTTTAATTAGACTTGAATGATTTCTGCTTTCTCAGTCTGTTGACATCTGTTTTCTCAAATTCATCTTCATCTGTTCATAACTGTCTTCATCTGTTTATATTTAGCTTTCCACGCACCCCCCCCCCACACACGCACGCACAGAGTGCAGCAGAAATACCTCCCACATTTTAAACTGTCTCGTGTGGTGGACCCGCCTTATAGAAGTTAACATGGACAAGTGGTAACCGAGTTTCATCTAGCATACATCTAACAATTTTTTTTAGATATAATCACTGATTCGTCAGGTACACAAACACACTGTGAATTTGCTGTCGAAATGTTTATTGTTTTTTTTAAGGCTAGTAAATCTATAATTCCTTACACAATTCATAATTGCTTGGCATTTCCTACTTATTTCACTTTACAACAGACTGATGCTGTTTTGGATAGAAAATCCGTACTGTTATGGTTTGAAAATTCTATTCGGGACATGAAATGAGTACAAAAAGCTTGGTGTGTCGCAATTAAAGATTTACCAGTTTACAGAAAAATCGTTTCCCCAGCAAACTTACGGCGTGCACCATTCCAAGACATGATCGTGACGAATCGTACCGGAAAAAAAAGAAGACGTCAGCGAGATGGAGCTATATCATTGCTACTTGACTGAGTTCATTTGCACCACAATGGCGACAGTTTAAAATGTGGTTGGTATCCACGCAGCATCATATCTATCTATCTATCTATCTATCTATCTCAGTCTATTCATATCTATCTATCTATCTATCTATCTATCTATCACAGCTTCTTATTCTATCTATCTATCTATCTATCTATCTATCTATCTATCTATCTATCTATCTATCACAGTCTATCTATCTATCTATCTATCTATCTATCACAGTCTATCTATCTATCTATCTATCTATCTATCTATCTATCTCAGTCTATTCATATCTATCTATCTATCTATCTATCTATCTATCTATCTATCTATCTATCACACTCCCTTTTTATCTATCTATCTATCTATCTATCTATCTATCTATCTATCTATCTATCTATCTGTCTCCTGTTCCTATCTATCTATCTATCTATCTATCTCAGTCTATTCATATCTATCTATCTATCTATCTATCTATCTATCTATCTCAGTCTGTTCATATCTATCTATCTATCTATCTATCTATCTATCTATCTCCTGTTCCTATCTATCTATCTATCTATCTATCTATCTATCTATCTATCTCAGTCTCTTCGTATCTATCTATCTATCTCAGTCTATTCATATCTATCTATCTATCTATCTATCTATCTATCTATCTATCTATCTCAGTCTCTTCGTATTTATCTATCTATTTATTTTAGTCTGTTCATATCTAATTTTCGTCATATCTGTCTATCTTTTTGAATGTTTGTGCGTGCCTCTGTGTGTTTAACTAAGTATTTTACGAGATTCTCACTGATGAAAGCTATTTGTTTTCTTTCTTTTACTCATAACGCGACACCAATTACTAAATCCTTTATTAAATGAATCTCAATCTTCGCCCGATTAGCAAAAAGATGGATGAATGATAGTTAATATCATAAAACAGGCAATGTGTGATATTGTTAAACTGATCGGCAAAGAAGAAATCAAATGGAAATAAAGACGCTCTAGTCGATTTTTACCATAAACAATTTAACAAGAAACTTTTAAAAAAGAATTTGGTTTCTTTTAGTTTTTTTTTTTTTTTTTTTTGCATAATGGCATATCAACCTGGGTGGGTTAATTAATGTCAAATCAATTCTTGGAGAAGAACAGTAATGGTTCTTTTTAACCTATACTTAGAGGGATATGGAAGTTCATGCCTTTTCTGAGGGTATCAGTCCAATCATTAATTTATTCCGGAATGTTTTATTAGACATTCAAAAAGAAATTATTCCAATTTCCTGAAGCTCGTCTCCACCTCGGATGTTATCAACAGGTTTTCATATATTTATAGAAATTTTCTTTTTGTAATATGGTTACCATCTTAGGAAATAAATTCAGCTACGCAAGTTCAAATCCGTAACGAGGTTGTTTACGTTTCACGTCAAGTCATGAATCCATCTATTCTCCCTATTCTTAGCTGAAGGTACGAGAATCATTAAATAAGTTTCCTGACTTTTTTCGTATGGGCACTTTTATCGTAAACACATGAAACTCTCATCCCCATTCCAGGTAATCTTCTCCGGCTGCAAAGCACTTGTTATACTGTTCCAACAAATTCTGGAAGGCCCCATGGAAGTTCTCTTGTGCGGGCGTGTCAATGAACTTCGTCACAGCCTCTTTCATCTCCTCAATTGTCTCATAGCGACAGCCTGTGAGTTTAGGGAATAACCAAAAGTCACAGGGAGCAAGGTCTGGACTATAGGGAGGCCGAGGAACTGTCTTGATGCCCATCTTGCTCAAATAGTCTGTGACAAGGATGGAGTTGTGGACTGGTGCATTGTCCTGTTGGAAATGCCACTGACCCGATTTGAAGAGTTCTGGTCTCTTCCGACGGAATCTCTTCCTGAACTCCCTTAAAACCTCAACATAGTAACCCTAAGCCTAATCCTTTGGCCGATCAACTCTGGTGTTCTAACTTCCTTACTCCTCCCACACCTCTCATCATTCCTCACAGACTCCCTGCCTTCATTGAATCTCTTATGCCACTTAAAAACCGATGCTCGATTCATGTAAGATCCTCCAAAAGCAGTCTGAAGCATTCCATACGTTTCTGTGGTAGCATTTTTTCCAAGTTTAAAACAGAATTTTATTGCATATCGTTCTTCTAAAGTGTCAGATTGCATTTTTGAAATTCACCAGCTGTGACAATCAGGCTTTAGCAAGGTGTATTCCAGTTGCTGCTGTAGCTGTTGATTTGAAGCTGAAATCATAAAAATTGGTCAGTCATCTCATAAGATGTATAGCAATAACATAGTGAATGTTCAAGAGTCTATGACAATTTGAAATGCCCGTACAAAAAAGTCTGGAAACTTATTGCAGGCACCAAGTATATTGAACGGAACATTGGGGTCGGGGTCTTTCTCTTACGATTATCGACGTTGGAAATGGAATTGGCGAATGAGTTTATCTACGGTCTAACAAGTGATTTTTTTTTTTATCCAGTCAGATATTCACCTTTCTTATCAAGTAAGACTGGCTAGGGGACTGGTTGAGTCGCCAATCATTCGAATCATACCAGAATATGAGGTACCAGTAGCACACTTTGAGGATGCAAACTTCATGACAGAATAGAATTTAGGCAAACATTCTTCTCAATATTTGCTAGTTTTGCACATTGTAGGACTGTACCTCATGCTTCATAAAGACTGATTAAAATCAACGGCCTGTCAATTCTTCTTGTGCAATGGTTATCGTCGTAGGAAATGGACACGGCGACACGAGTTCAAATCCTGGATGAGACTGATTGCATTTCACATAGCACTAATACCCTTGGGAAAGGTATGAATCCAATTATTCTCACTTCAGCTATGGGTAAATAGGGTAGACTGAGTTCTTCAGCCTTGATGAGGCAACTAGTCTAGGAGAAGGACAACTCTGAATTCAAACCTGTTAAACTTCGCTTAAAAATTGACCTTGTGTCATATCCTGCCCGAGCGGAGGGGTTGGATAAATATGGGCCTGTCAATTCCTCTAGAGTTATTTTGACCAGTCGGCTGGGGCTGTAAAATACACTGATTGCACCTCTGCAGAGGGATAAGACCCCCACCCAATGAATGTCCTGTATATGACACTAAACAATCTAATGGTGAGGTTCCAGTTCAGCTAGGACTTTGGTGAATACGGAGCACCCCTTCATTGCCATTGCTCCCAGGTCCACTCTGGTCCGGCGTGATAGGGCGCTATCTATGGGTTAAATAGAACTAACGGTATACTTATGCTAAACTGAATTGTTTGAATGTTGTCCTTAATTGGAATCATTTTTGAGATTAGCCTTTTTTTAATCTGAGAATTAATTTTTTTTATTTATTTATTTATTCAGGACTTTTCCCCCTCATCTTGGTATTTTTTTTTACCTTCGGGGCCCGTGGCGCAGCGGATAGAGGCGGTGAGTCTCTTCGGTTCCAGGTGAGCATTGTCAGAAGATAGCGGTTTCAAATCCTACCCAAGCCGGCCAGAGGTTTACTTGGTCAAAAACGTGGTGCGATAGACAACAACTATGGAAGGCAGTAATTACTGGGGATACGGTTACAAGACTCAGCATTCCTATCCGAGGTCGCGGTAAATCACCTGAAGAAGGCCAGAGGGAATTTGGCCGAAACGTAGTGAAAGAAGAAACAACACAAAAAAAAACAAAAAAAACCTACCAAGATGAGGGAGAAAAGTCCGCAATAAATAAATTAAAAAAAAAAATTCTCAGATGAATTGTTTGACTAAACCGAATAGCTTGAAATAGAAATGTTTTTGACAATTAAACCGTACTTACATTTAAACCGTGTGCTTATGCTAAACTTAATTATTTGAAATAGAACTGTTTTTCGACATTGAAACTGTATTTGAACTAAACTGAATTGTTTAATATACAACTGTTTTGACATTTAACTGTGAGTAAACAAAATCTGTACATATATTTAACTGAATTAGCTGAATTGGAACTGTTCGAATAAACTGAATAGTTTGAAATAGTAATGTTTTCTGTCAATTAAACCGTGTATTTATGCTAAACTGAATTGTTTGAAATGGAACTGATTATTTGTATAAAAATGGATTTGGCATTAAATAACATATAATGGTTGATATGCTATAAATCCCAACCAACATCTAGAGTTATCTAATGCTAAAAGGTTAGAGAATCACGTTCGTGTGTACATGTATATTTACATTTTTGTCGTCGTTTCGGATGTATCTTTCTTTGCACATGATCCAATCAGATACAAACAATTAAAAAATATCTATTTGATACATAGATAGGACCCTAACAGACACTACCACTCCAGGTCAGAGTGGACCAGGGAGTAATATCAATGAAGGGGTACTCTATAATTCCCAAGATTTCAAGAACTGGAGCCTCACCATCATATGAGTTATAGAGTCATACCCAGATACCTCCGTTTTTTTTTTTAACCCCTCAGCAGGGGGATACTCTCAGTGACTTCTACGCTCTGCCGACAGGGCTGACTTCATAATGGACCCAACCTTAAAGAAATGATGTTCGCATATTTTTCGACAAGCGGGAAGAGAATTATCTTCGCGTCTTTTCTTTGTTGCAGTGATAACTTCTTCTGTCGCTTCCGAGCGATCGTTTGGAAAAATCATCCCGCTGACAAGAGCAGATAATTCAGTTCAAGAATATATACGCTATAGAGATAAAAGATCTTTTAGAGTGGAGACAACATAAAATAGACAAGGTCGAAACTTCCTCAATTTGACTCGAGTGGAACTTTTAGTGTAAACACGTTTAAACTTGATCGGTAATATACTGACGGATCAAATATGAAGGCTAATCCTTTGAAAGATTATTAAGCAGATAATCTATAATCGCAGTACGGAAGAGATAGACAGAGAGAGGCAAAGACTGAGACAGACAGACAGAGAGACAGCGAGTGGGGTGAAGGAAAGAAACAAAAAAAAAGAAAGAAACCAAGATACGTATAAAATAGACTAGGAAAGAAGAAAGGAAAGAAAAATGAAGAAACTAAAGAAGCGATTTAAGAAAAAGAGAAAAAGGGGAAAAAGAAAGAAAGATAGAAAGAAAGAACCGGAAATAATACAGATGAAAATAGATTGACAATTAGATAAAGAGAGAGAAAAAAAAGCTAAACAATGAATCAACGAAGGAAATCTATCTTAGCCGTTTGCTCTCTCTCTCTCTCTCTCTCTCTCTCTCTCTCTCTCTCTCTCCCTCTCGCTCTCTCTCTTTATCTAACTCTCTCTCTCTCTATATATATATATATATACTGGTGTACTTTCTCTCTGTCTCTCTCCACACACACATAGAAATATATATATATATATATGTACGTATATGTGTGTCGTTCTTTCTTTCTCTTTCTCTTCCCTCCCCCCTCTCTCTCTACACACACACATATGTATATATATGTGTGTGTGTGTGTGTATGTGTGTCGTTCTGTCTTTCTCTTTCTCTTCCCTCTCTCTCTCTCTCTCTCTCACTACATATATATATATATATATATATATATATATATATATACGTCGTTCTTTCCTTGCTCCCTTTCTCTATATCTCGTTCGTTCTCTCACTCTATTTCTATCTAGGTATATATATATATATATATATATATATATATATATATGCCGTTCTCTCACGCTTTATATATATACATATAAGATATATCTGTCGTACTTTCTCTCTTTCTCTTTACACATGTACCCATACACATGCATACATACATATATGTATGTCGTTATTTGCCCGCTCTTTCTCTCTATATTTCGTTCGTTCTCTGTCGTTCTCTTAATCTTCTTATATATATGTGCCTCTGTGTTATTCTTTCTTTCTCTATATATCTATATTATACTCTTTCCTATTCTTTCTTTCTTTTTTTCATTCTTTCTTTCTCGCTTTCTTTCTTTCTCTCTATATATATGGTCAGTCATTCTTTTTCTCTCGTCCCCTCTTTCTCTCTCTCTCCTGCACACTCTTTCTCTATATATATCGATTGTGTTGTCCCCCCTCTCTCTCTCTCTCTCTATATATATATATATATATATAAACATATATCGTTCTCTCTCTCTATATATATATAAATATATCTTTCATTATCTCTTGTTTTTTCTCTGTTTCTCTCTGTTTTTACCTCTCTCCGTCCCCTTCTCTCCCTCTCTCCCTCTCTCTCTATATATATATATATGTATATATATATGTATATATTCATTTATATTTATGTCATTCTTTTTCTCTCTCTCTCTCTCTTTGTATATGCATACACACACACACACACACACACACACACACACACACACACACACACACACACACACATATATATATATATATGTATATATATCGTTTTACAAATTCAAGGCCATTTTCAATATTTTTTGTTTTGATTTTTTTCACCCGACTCTCGTCTTCGGTCGATCACCTTCAAAATGGAACGGCTTAACGGCTGTTGTTGGCGCACCCCACCCCCAATGGCTCCACTTTCTAAATCTTTATCTTCTTTAAAGTTGATTATCGTGTTGTTTCGTATTAATTTGCTTTGTTGTGGGTGAGCAGTTGTGGGTGGTTACTTTCCCCGCGAAACGAAGCACGCAGATTTTAATACACGTACACCACTTCAGACCTGCGACGCATCATGCACAACACTCTTAACCTCCTACAACCCAACTTCCTTTCTCAATATTCATTATATTTGGATCGGTAT
This sequence comes from Sepioteuthis lessoniana, assembly GCA_963585895.1. Classification (NCBI taxonomy): domain Eukaryota; kingdom Metazoa; phylum Mollusca; class Cephalopoda; order Myopsida; family Loliginidae; genus Sepioteuthis; species Sepioteuthis lessoniana. The sequence goes on from CAUZXS010006012.1 coordinate 136,996, forward strand.
GGCAGAAGGCCGAATAGTAGAGCGGTCGGGAAGGGTTGGAATTCGGGTGGGGATTGTGAGATTGTGCGTCATCAGATTTACAAGCCTGTGTAGAAAAAGCAGCATTCGAAATACTGAAGTGGGTGTCCTCGTGGCGTAGTGCTTAAAGCGATGGACTGCAGAATCGTAGTACGCGAGTTCGAACTCCAGTCGAGCTATTATATTCACTTTCGGACAAATACCCTTGGGAAAGGTATGAACCCCCTTATCCTCACAGCTATGGGTTAAATAGTACCACTACTGTTCTTCTAGGAGAATGGATTTGGCATTAAATAACCTAGAAAGGTTGATATGCCATTAAATAAAGAAACCAAACTTAAATACTAATTGTTTATAACATCATCCCCTCAAGCTAAACGGAAAGACGAAATTATGGCTACTACTACGAAGAAGAAGAAGAAGTGTTCGTGGCGTTACGGTTATCGAAAGAAATGAACTCGGTTGCCGGAGATCAGTCGGGTGGAGCTGAAAAATACACCAACTTTAGAGGGGTAAGACTTCCCCCCACGAACGAGTGTCCTAGATATGATATTAAGCAATCTAATGGTGAGGCTCTAGTAATGCAAAAACGTAGTGGAATGCGGAGTACCCCTTCATTACCATTGCTCCCAGGTACACAGGGGCCCGGAGTGGTACCACCTGATAGGGTCTTGTCTCTGGGTCAAATAGAACTTTTGACATTTAAATTGAGTGCATAATGTCGCATTGCCAGCATGGATTTCCCTGACCCTCTCTTGCCACCCGTCTTTATCGTCCATCGCTCCCGGGAGGTCTTCAAGGCTACATCCTGTATCGGCACAGAATAGATTCTCGCTGGTCGTTTTGCCTTTGCTCGTTCATGTGAAGGGGTCCACAGGAGTATGTCGCTTATGAGTTCGTTCGTAGTTCTCCAGCAGTGTCTCGCATGTCTGGTTCGTCCAACTTGGATAGTTTTCGAGATGGGTAGTAGGTGGCCGTACAGCTACCGTTTTATGGGGTGTTGGCTCCAGGACTTGTTCGATATTGCAGCATTCTTGTGTAATTGCCGTCAAGCTATTTCTCTGTACTTTTAATTAGCATACATCTAGTGCATCCATATTGCAGTATCGACACGACCGCTGCTTGGAAGAAACTGCGTTTCATTTCATCAGTCAGATCTGACATCCATATGACCGATAGTCTATCGATAGCTGTCCATGCTTTTGGTAGTCGTGTGTTGCTGTCTGTCTCGGTAGATGAGACACTGCTTCCTAAGTAGGTGAACTTGTCCACAAGTTTCAAAGAACTACCATTTAGGGTGGAGATATCACCTATTTGATTAAAACACATATATTCCGTCTTATCTGCGTTGACATGGAGGCCTAATGCCAGCAGCTGCTCGTTCCAGACTATGTAGCAGGGTTTCGGCTCGGGCGAGTGTTTTTGCCAGAAGCGCTATGTCATCGGTGTAGTCCGCGTTCGTAATTGTTTGTGCGGAGTATTTTCTGCTTTTTTCCTTTGCCAGCTTGAAATCAATAGACGTTCTAAGCACGAAGTCTCGGCAGATGATAAAGAGGTATGTAGCTAATATGTCTCCTTGCAGCACACCAGATACAATGTCGAAGTAGTCTGTGTCTCCATCCGGTGAGCAGAATTTTACTTTCGTGTTCAAACAAATAACATGCTAAATTGAATTGTTTGAAATAGAACTGCTGGAACATTTATGTAAACGAATGAGAGATGTTTGATTGAATTGTTAGTGATACATAACAATAGTTGGAACCATTTAGCTTTGTTGACTTATTCTAAATTGAATTGTTAGAAATAGAACTGTTTGATCATTTAACTGTGTGTATCTATAAAATGTGTTTACATATCATATATCTAATGTTTATGTCAAAAGAGGATTTGGCATTAAATAACCAACTTTGGTTGATATGCCATAAAACCAAACCAAATCAAACTGATCAGTTACCCGAGTTAAAATCCTGAACGAGGTTATTTGCATTTCTCATTGTGCTAATGCCCTCGGGAAAGGCATGAATCCAACTTTTCTCGATCAGCTATGAGTAAATCGTAGAACAGACTAGATTCTATACTCTCAGTATGGCAACCGGGTTAGGAGAAGCAAATGTCTGAATTCAAACAAATTGAACACATAGAGAGAGATGGGCGTTGTCAGGTTATTCCTGCCAAAGACATGCTTCGTGAGTAGCAGTCACACGATCCGACCAGGTTACGGGATGTTTCCTTTTTAAAGAAGAAGAAGAAGAAGAAGAAGAAGAAGAAGAAGAAGATCTATTTGACCGCTACAGGTACTCCCACTCCAGGTCAGAATGGATTTGGGAGTAATGGCAATGAAGGGGTCCTCTCTACTTTCCCTGATTTCCAGAACTGGAGCCTCAGCATCATCTGAGTTTTAGTTTCATACCCAAATAACTTTTTTTCTTACCCCTCTGCATATAATACAGTCAAGAACTTCTATGCTCCGTCGACATCAAGAAGATGATCATTTGGTCATCTCTTGGATTCGGTGGTTCCTGTGAACCGCAGTGGGAAAATTAAAGAAAACGAAACGATAAACAAACAACATGGGGCTGTAGATTTTACCGACTGAATCTCTGTCGAAGGGTAAGACCCTCCCTACGAGTATCCTGTGGCCCTGTCAGCTAGAGCTACAAAAAGCACCGACAGCATCTCTGCATAGGAGTAAGACCTCCCCACAACAAGTGTCCTGGATATGACAAGAAACAATCTGATGATACGGTTCCAGTAATGCTGGAGATTTGAGAAATGCGAAGTACCCCTTCTTGCCATCACTCCCAGGTCTATTCTGGTTCGGAGTGGTACCACCTGATAAGGTCTTATCTATGGGTCAAAGAGAAATAAACTGAATGCTTACGCTAAAGTGAATTATTTTAAATAGAACTGTTTTGACATTTAAAATGCGTACCCATGCTAAACTAAATTGTTTGAAATAGAACATCTATGACATTTAAACTGTATACTTATGTTAAACTGACTTATTTGAAATAGAACTGTTTTTGTATTTAACTGTGTAAAAAAGATGGCTGATGTTTGGTTGGATTGTTGGTGATACATGGTGATACTTGGAACCATTCAAATACTACTAATAATAATGCAAACTTCCACAGAAGGAATTTAAGAGTAGGCATGAATGGGTGGGAAGAGTAAACCACTGGGAATTATGCAAGAGATTAAATCTGACTATAGAGACAAAGCGTATATCTACAAACAAGAATCTGTCATAGAAAAGAAGACCTGCAAAATCCCCTGAGAACATGGGATTTAGTTGAGTTGGTTGTTCCAGCAGACCACATAATTCAAGGACAATGTGAAGGTAATTATAACACCAATCATAGTCGGAGCACCCGGAACAATCCTCAAGAACCCAGAGAGGATAAAGGGTGAATAAGAAACATGAGTTAAGATTGAGATGGTCCAGTCTACAACACTTCAAAGTTTGGCACGAATACTTAGAAAAGTTCTGGAGAGCCGATGAGAATTGCGGTCGCTCCATCTCCAGTGAAAATTATCAATAACTACCTATATGAAAAAAATTTCGCAAATCATTATCATCATTAAAGTCATAGATATGTCTAAAATGGAAAACCTCAAGAGAAAAACTGAATCTCTAAAAAAACGCCAGTTATATAAAAGCGAAAATTGAGGTGCCTGTGGTGTAATGGTTATCGTCGTAGGAAATGGAGACGGTTCCACAGTCCAGTGCGTTAACCATTACACTATGAGACCCCACCCCGCCCAGATGGAGATGTAGTTATTTTCCCTAAGGTAAGTCGAGCCGCTCATTGATTCATTTGCGTTAGAGTTAGCCTTGAAATAGACTGCACTCACCAAACTGTTAACCATACGACCAATTTTGTCGAACCGGGGTGTGGGGCCCACATTTAAACTAGGTAATCTTTCTGGCATCTATACAAAATGCAGAATAAACGCCACTGTAGAACATATCGCCGAAAACGAGCCTTTTTATGCAAATACTCAATCACATGAATGAATTTCACCTTCTTCAGTAACTAATTAAACTTTTTTTTTTTGCTATAACCTCCGTTTGGTCTGATTTTTGGGGAGGCAGTGATAGGGGTGGGGCTCTCCCACAAAAGATCTAATAGTAATCGTTTGTTTGTACACAGTTAAATGGTTTCCTTCTTAATTCTATTTAATCTATTTGGAGGGGCGCGTGGTGTTATGATTATCGTCGTAGGAAATGGACACGGCGACACGAGTTCAAATCCTGGACGAGACTGATTGCATTTCACATAGCACTAATACCCTTGGGAAAGGTATGAATCCAATTATTCCCTTTCCAGCTATAGGTAAATAGTAGGACAGACTGGGTTCTTCAGCCTTGGTGAGGCAACTAGTCTAGGAGAAGGAAAACTCTGAATTCAAACCTGTTAAACTCCGCTTAAAAATTGACTTTGTGTCATATCCTGCCCGAGCGGAGGGGTTGGTAAATATGATAAAAGCGAAAATTGATTATACACAACAGAATACTAAGTATAGGTTACGTGGAGGAAAAATATTAAACGAATACAGCTTACTAGCTCAAAAGGAGTATAAGACAAGACACAACTGGGTGAGAAATGTGATAGATTGGGAACTGTGCAAGAGACTAAAATTTAACCAAGCTAACAAATGGTATCTGTCTGTAAAAGTATCAGGGATTTTGTAATACAAACGATCACCACATCCGGGCAAGAAGTTGCCCAGACGGTGAAGCGGGATAAGCCCCACCTCACTAACAAGGGTCCAGGATATGATACTAAACAATCTGATGGTGAGGTTCCAGTAATGCAGGAGCTTCGAGAAATGCGGAGTATCCCTTCATTGCCATCGCTCCCAGGTCCAGTCTGACCCGGAGTTGTAGCACCTGAAATTGAAGTGTTCGACATTTAAACTGAGTGGAAAAGACTCATAATAAATTGAATTGTTTGAAATATAACTGTTTGATAATTCAACTGTGTGTAACCAAATGACTGATGTTTAATTGAATATTTAATGATACATAGCAATACTTGGAACCATTTAACTTTGTTGACTTATGTTCACCAATCATATATTTAATATATATGTATAAACCGGGACGCACTTTGGCTGGCTGTGTTGTCTGATACATGGAGCAGGTCGAAAGTGTCTTGGCTTGGTGGCAATCTCTTAACGCTGCCTGACAAAAGTGGCGGGAAGGCTAATCGTTTGTGTCTCGTGGCTGACATCTTTGAGCCTCAGGAGGCCGTCCCCCAGTTTTTAACAATCTACGGAAGGGTTCGGTTCATCACCTGGGGCCTGAAGCGCCTTTTTTTAGGGATTACCGACGGGGCTCAAAGCATTTTTGGAACCGCCGAGCGCGGGTGGGTTTCGACCCGGCGCCCGGACCCACCTTAAAAAAGCCTTGTGCCATAACCGTCCCGTTAGTGGGACGTATGACAGATACCAGAACGCGGCTGTACATCGCGGACCAACGTT
>CAUZXS010006012.1:147500-182952 GCA_963585895.1 Sepioteuthis lessoniana
TTTCACGCATACACCTCACAATTATAAATATCAATAAAAAAAAATATATACTAATACTAATACTAATAATATGAACTAATACTAATACTAATACTATGTACTAATAATATTTTACATTTTACTTAGCAAGTGTGATACAAAGAGACAGAAAAGAGAGGGTGACAGAGAAGAGAAAGAAAGGGAATGAAGAGAGAGAGAGAGAGAAAGAGAAAGATACTGAGAGAGAGAAAGAGAAAGAGAGAGAGAAATGAAGAGAGAGAGAAAGAGTGAGAGAAAGAGAGAGAGAATAGGGGAAAGGAAGAGAGAGAGAAAGAGAGAGAGAAAGAGAGAGAAAGATACCGAGAGAGAGAAAGAGAGAGAGAGAGAAATGAAGAGAGAGAGAGAGAAATGAAGAGAGAGAGAGAGAGGTAGTGAGAGAAAGAGGGAGAGAAAAAGGGAAAGGAAGAGATAGTGAGAGAGAGAGAGAGAGAGAGAGAAATGAAGAGAGACTGAAAGATACTGAGAGAGAGAGAGAGAGAGAGAGAAAGAGAAAGAAAGGGAAGAAATGCAGAGAGAGAGAGATAAAGAGAGATACTGTGAGAAAGAGAGAAAAAAGGAAAGGAAGAGAGAGAGAGAGAGAGAAAGTGAGAGAAACAGAGAGAAATGAATAGAAAGAGAGAAATGAAGAGTGAGTGAAAGATACTGAGAGAGAGAGAGAGAGAGGGTGGAAGAGAGAGAGAGAAGAGGAAGAAAGTGAAATGAAGAAAGAGAGAAATATACTAAGAGTATACAGAGTGTGATAGATTGAGAAAAAAAAATGAACAAGTGTCTGCCTCTATTCCATTGATGAGATATTTGTCTATAATCCAATGAATAAATTTCATCTACAGATTAAAAACAATGGCAGATCAGACGCCTTCTCAAAAACACCTATTGTTCGTTGGTGGGCGTTTTCACAATATGATCATTACTAGTCGCGACGCTGCCAAGAGACACTCTATAAGCCAATTGAATTGCCAAGTCCCATCGAATCTCTTTGAAAAGGACCCTCCGATGACCACCGGTTTGACCACAAATTGCTTCAAACGCCCCTAAAAGCCGGCATTTTGATTCTTTTCTCTTTCTTTATCAAAGTCTATGAAAAGCCCCGCGGGAAATCCTTTTGTCAAACTTCAACTGCTTGGTTGAGAGTTAATTTCTCACGTGGTAAAGTGGCAGCGAGAAGAAAGAAAGAAAGAAAGAAAGAAAGAAAACCAGGTCTCAGGGTGTTGGAGGTTGGGCAGAAATGTGTGTGTGTGTGAATGGGTGGAGGTGCGTGGTGAGGACATGAAAAGGTTGCAGGTGGAGGCGGTGGGATACCGGGGGTCATCTGGCGTTGAGACACTGGCGATATGCCGATCTGTCGCATGCCTGAGTTCCTCGGCCCGTAATTCCTGGGCCATGTTCGTCGCCTCGCAGGACATTCTTTTTAACCTAGCCCTAACTACCAGAGCTTGGTACTCCTTAATTTGCAAGGAGGCCAGATCGGTCTTAGCTACGTTAACTTGCCCACTATCTCCCGCCAAAACCGCCCTATCTAGCTTATCCTTAATCGATCTTTGCTCCGCTACCATAGCTGACTTGAGTCTCCTACCATAGTCGGTAGCAAAGGATCTAATGCTATCCTTAAGGTTAACCCACCACCTATTTCCCATAATAGCCCCCGTCAGATCCCGCTTTATCATTAGTTATAGCTGGTTCCGGAAGTCATCCTCCGCCAAAAGGGAACAGTTGAACTTCCAGTGACCAGACATCCTACATCTAACCTTATCTAACCTAATCGACACACATAAGAATTTGTGGTCGGAATTTTTATAGGGATCGAAACTTGGACCACCTAAATAGTCTAAATCGACTCGCTTAACTAATACTCGGTCCAAATAGCTATAAAGCTGGGCCAAGGCGCCCCTACCCGTCCAAGTCCAAGCTATCTTATTTGGAGGCGGGGTGGGTGGGGAGTGGATATACGCGTGCACAAGTACGCATGTGTCAATGCGAGAAGAAAGCGAGAAGACAAGTCTGAAATTTTGACGGTGTCGTGTTTTTTTGGGTTTTTTTTTTAACCAACTGGAAAGTGGAGACTTATGAACATGTGTGTGTATAAACGCGTGTTGATGTGCGATTTGCGTAACGGTTACGGGTACCTAAAATGAAATCGGCGGGACAAAGTCGATTGACTATAGGCAAAAGCATGATTCCATATCTTCCTCCTCTGGAAGGACAGGGGCACCTTTTAAGAAAGAAAGGTCTCTCAAGCTTTAAAAAGGCAATCAAGCTAAGAAAAGAACAACTGTGTTCAACACTACCCTCCCGTGGGCATATTGCAGTTCCGAAAAATTATTACTATTTGATAGGAATACTTTAAACCATATACGAGGATCATTAAATAAGTTTCCAGATTTTTTTTTCGTATAGACTCTTTTATTGATAGTACACACAGGAAACTCTAGTCCCATTCGAAGTAATCTCGTCCGGCTGCAATGCACTTGTACTGTTCCAACAAATTCTGGAAGGCCCCATGGAAGTTCTCTTGTGGGAGCGTGTCAATGACCTTCGTCACAGCCTCTTTCATCACCTCAATTGTCTCATAACGACAGCCTCTGAGCTTAGGGAATAAGCAAAAGTCAGAGGGAGCAAGGTTTGAACTATAGGAAGGCTGACGTACTGTCTTGATGCCCATCTTGGTCAAATAGTCTGTGACAGGGATGGAGTTGTGGACTGGTGCATTGTCCTGCTGGAAATACCACTGACCCGATTTGAAGAGTGCTGGCCTCTTCCAACCGAATCTCTTCCTGAACTCCCTTAAAACCTCAACACAGTAACCCTAACCCTAACCCTTTGGCCAATCAACTCTGGTGTATTGACTTCCTTACTCCTCCCACATCTCTCATGATCCCTCACAGACTCCGTGCCTTCCTTGAATCTCTTATACCACTTAAAAACTGATGCTCGATCCATGCAAGACGGTCCAAAAGCCGTCTGAAGCATTCCATACGTTTCTGTGGCAGCATTTTTTCTAAGTTTAAAACAGAATTTTATAGCATATTGTTCTTCTAAAGTGTCAGATTGCATTTTTGAAATTCACCAGCTGTGAGAATCAGTAGTAGGGTGTATTCCAATTGCTGCTGTAGCTGTTCATTTGAATCTGAGACCCTGAAAATTTGTCAGTCATCTCATAAGATGTATAGCAATAACATAGTGAATTTTCAAGAGTCTACGACAATTTTAAATGCCTGTACAAAAAAGTCTGGAAAATTATTGAATGCACCTCGTAACTTTGTACAAACAAATGATCACTATTAAATAGGAATATGATAAGATATAATTGTGTATAAATTATTAGCATTTGATAGGAATACTTGAAACCATATAATTGTTTAGTTTCGTTTCTTTGTTTAATTGCATATCAAACTTCGGACGTTATTTAATGCCAAAGCTATCCTTGTCGAAGAACAATAATGGTACTTAACCCATAACTGAGATGACAGGAGGGTCAATACACTTTCCTTGGGCATTAGTCCAAAAGTGAACGTTATGATGTGACTGAAGCTCGAACTCGCTTACAACAATGTTGCAGTTCAAAACGTAAGCCATCACGCCACGGCAACTCCCAAATAATTCTATTTAACAGTGTTACCACTCCGGGTCAGAGTAGACCCGAGAGTAATGGTTATAAAGGGATACTCCGTATTCCCCTGAGGCTCCAGCATTTCTGGAGTCTCACCATTTAATTGTTTAGAGTCATATCAGGATACTCGTTGGGGGAGTCTTACTCCTCTGTAGAGATGCAGTCGTTGTATTCTGCAGCCCAAGCCGACTGGATTGGGGAGCTTTGAGGTTGGATAGCTACGTAGGGATAACTACGGTCACCAACTTTACTTACATTTTGTATTGATTCACATATACCACTTTTTATCATGTGTGTATTCCTTTTGATGAAATAAATAAATACTACTCAGCCGTCGGAGTTGGTAGGGGCTGTAGTTTCGGTCCATTTTTCCTAATGTGTAGAGTGTTCGCTAATGGTCTGGGAGACTGAGGTTCAATCCCAGGCTGCGTCATACCAAAGACTCAAAAAATGGTACTTGATGCCTCCTAGTTTAACATTCAGCATTATAAGGGATCAAGAGTAAAGTGGAGTACTCCAGAGAATGGAGTAGCGCTCTCACCAACACCACGGTGTAGTAGCTAATATAAAGGGAGCCTTTGGGTTGCCCTCGACTACGGTTGCCAACTTTACTTTACTAATCTCTGCAGAGGACTAAGACCCCACAACACCCCAACGTGTGCCCTGGATATGACACCAAAGTACATTTGATTGTGAGGTTCCATTATTGGAGCTCTGGGGAATGTGGAGTACCCCTTCATTGCCATTGCTCCCAGGTCCATTCTGGCCCGGAGTGGTATCATTTTTTAGGGTTATATATGTAATATACCCATACATGAATATGGGAAATGTACATAGAATGTTCATAATATATATACATAGAACATAGGAATCTCGAAAAACGAAAAACACTTACGACTTCTTAGTTCAGGTACGAAACTTTTTATTACCTTTGAGTTTAAAGGTTCTCCGACATAAGGAGAGAGATACACATTCTTTCTATTCTGGCTTTTCCATCTGCCCCCCCCTCATCTCGTGCGGCGCCCGTAGTACACAAATTCGTCTGGTCTCTACGAGCCCCGAAAGTCAACCCTTCTCGTTCGGTGTCTAGTTCTCAACTCAACTGACTTTTTCCAAATCTCCCAAAATTCTCCGCGCGTGCTTCCGGTGCATGACGTCATTCATATCCCAAAGGGATTTTTATTTTGACATCTCTGAATGACACGTCCACCCCGAGCGCGCGCGTGAACATCTGCGTTCATGTTGCACCTAGCTAGCCCATGCACTGAGCCGAAAGGTTCTCAGCCTAACTAAACCCAAAGTCATAAAATGAAATCCCTCGGCCATTATATTACAATATGTATGAGTCAAATAAAACTGAGAATTAACTTTTATTTATTGCGGATTTTTGTCCTCATCTTGGTAGTTTTTTGTGTTGTTTCTTCTTTTACTACGTTTCGGCCAAATTTCACCCCTGGCCTTCTTCAGGTGATTTACTTGGTCAAAAACGTGGTGCGATAGACAACAACTATGGAAGGCAGTAATCACTGGAGATACGGTTACAAGACTCAGCATTCCTATCCGAGGACACGGTAAAAATCACATGAAGAAGGCCAGAGGTGAAATTTGGCCGAAACGTAGTGAAAGAAGAAACAAATCAACCAAGATGAGGACAAAAAGTCCGCAATAAATAAAAATTAATTCTCATATTAAGAAGCCTCATCTCAAAATGATTCCAATTAAAGACAATTTCAAATAAAACTGTTTGACATTTAAACTGTGTGCAAACAAATGATTTATGCTAAATTGAATTGTTAGAAATAGAACAGTTTGATCATTTAACTGAGTGCAATTAAATGACAGATATTTAATTGAATTGTTAGTGATACATAGCAATACTTGGAACTATTTAACTTTGTTGACTTACGCTAAATTGAATTGTTAGAAATGGAACTGTTTGATCCTTTAACTGAGTGCAATTAAATGACAGATGTTTAATTGAATCATATATATTTAATATATATGTATAAAGAATATTTGGTATTAAATAACCTACAATGGTTGATATGCCATAAAATCAAAACAAACCAAATCGTATATATTTAATATATATGTATAAAGAGTATTTGGCATCAAAAAACCTACAAGTGTTGTGAGCCATAAAACCCAACCAAACCAAATCATATATATTTAATATATATCTATAAAGAGGATTTGGAATTAAAAAACCTACAAGAGTTGATATGCCCAACCAAACCAAATCATATACATTTGATATACATGTAAAAACAGCATTTGGGATTAAATAACCTACGATGGTTGATATGCTATAAAACCCCACCAAACCATACCAAGAAATAAATAGCTTATCGGCTGTACAGTAGATTAGCACAATAACCTGAGGAAACTACGTCCCATTCATCTCAATTTTAGCCCGCTGTCTCTCTCCCGAGACTTAATGACACTTTTAGAACCCTTTACCTGGAGATTCCTGCTACATAACTTCTTTTTTCCCCATCAAACAAATAAACCCCACTACGTAAGTAATGAGCTCTGTCTGTTATAACATTTGATACATTCTAAATATAAAACTGATATACACTTCATTTTACAAAATCGTTCACAAGATGGTATTTTTGAAATTTTAAGAAAAAAGAATCAATAGACAGCCAAGCTAAAGAAACATCAATAAGGTTTAAATTACAACTAAACTTAAACAATTGAGATAATACGGTCGTTTATTCTTTCTTCTTCCGCTTCTTACTAGAATAGTGTTAATAATAAGAGACGAATAACAAACAACTTCCTTACTTAACAGCGTTCATATGATGCAACGAGACAGGAACCAAAAGTTGCAACGAACGACAAAGTAGGGGAGGCGACGATAGATCAAAGGGTTTTTTTTCCTTCTTCTTTAAAGGCAGCCCCTCTCCACATACAAACACACACACCGCCAGCCGGATGGTTTTGAGGTCGACCTCGTTGTAAGTTTAACACAAAGAACATCCGAAAAAATAAAAAATAAAAATAAAATACCCGAAGTTTTGCTTGTGTACGTCTGTCTGACCGACAAACTTAAGCTTCGTCGCTAACTTGGGTGACCTATGAAAACACGGATACTTTTACAAGGAAGAAGATAAAAATAATGATTAGGCAAAATCACAATTTCTCTAACCGATGTATTCGTACCACTGGGACAACACACACACACACACACACACACACATACAAACACAAACACACAAAATTACGGTCGGAATTGCTCGTGGCCGGTAATAAAATCACAGGGGAAAAATGTCACAGAAGAAATACACTTTTGGCTAGGAAAAAAAGAAAAGGTTTAGATTATATTTATTTAATGCCTAATCCTGAACCCACTCCTGATGACCTTGGGGTTAGCCGACGAATGGTAGACACATTTTTCTAGATCCTTATGTCTTTATTGTTTGACTCCCTTTTTTTATTCGCCTTAGTAATTCCTGCATATATATATATATATATATATATATATATATATATATATATATATATATATATATATATATATATATATACTGTAAACCATATTTTCTGATATCACCCCGAAAAGAATCGTGTATGTCATCTGAAGAACTGAAGATAATATTGTTCGTCAAAATAAATTTATTATGGCACTTCAACCGTGGTTGAGTTTTCTTCCAGACTTCGATTTAACTGGACTGAATATATATATATATATATATATATATATATATATATATATATATTATTCAGTCCAGTTAAACCGGGGTCGAGAAGAGAATAATTCCGTCAGGACAATGAAATCATTCAACTTTCAACATTTAAATTTTCCTGGTAAAGAAGTCCATGTAACTGACATCACAGAGCAATAATTCCTTTAAGAAAAACAAAAACAGGTCGCATTAGGATTATAAATTTATTTCCATACTTTTATGGGTATTAACATGAATCAATAACACCAAAAATAGCAGGACTTCTTCAGATCCAATGGATATAATTAATACAGCCAGAAGGGACACTGGAGGGAAGTGTGGGAGGGGCTAGAAGAGGGCTGAAGAGTTTCCTCCCCATTTCGCCCACTTCCGGTTTATATATATATATATATATATATATATATATATATATATATATATATATATATATTAGGGTAGGTTGATTTTTCACTTTTCTTAAAATATTAAGAAATCTCACTTACCGAAAGTTGTGTATGGATCAAGTAAGTACTCATATAAAAAATTAGGTCAAATAGTTCAACGGTTCTTTTTTAGCGTTTGGTATCAAAGATCGTAGACAAAAACATATTGAAAATTCCTCGTTTTTGCAAGATTTGGCTTGAATATTAGAGTGAAAACCAAATAATGTTAGTATTTAAATCAGGGAATGTCCTTTTATTTCATAAAAATGATATTAATTTTAAAAAATGATGACTAATTTTCAATTTGAAAATCTGCCCCTCATTTACAATATCTGCTTCTATAAACTGCTTTTTAATGTTATCAATTAAGCAATAATATTTGAATACCTTAAAAATTGATTTTTTTCGCTTATAAGTGAAAATATAACAAACAAAAAAATAAGGAAAAACAAACACTATTTTAATAGAGCTTAATATATAGAGTCAAATTGCTCCCTATAAGAGCCCTTAGACAAAAATGCTGTTCTCAATTTCTGACTCAAAAGTTTGGCTGTTATGTGTTGATGCCTTGTTTCAAAGCCATATACAGTTTGTGAAGCTTCTGTTGTTAATTTGACTGCCCATTCCATGGCCTGAGAATGTGAGGGCAAATCTGGCAAGTTTGGTTCCATTTAACAATTATTCTCGAAGTTCAAATTCAAAAAATCTTTCATCATTGGTGGTTCAAAAATGCCACATAATGTTAAATCTATTAACTGTGTCCAATGTGTAACATAAAAGTTGGTATTCTTTTTAACCTTTTCCTGGTTGACTCCCCACTCCTGAAAGAATATAAAAATTAATTAATTGAATTATTAAAAAACTTCCCATCTTTACTGCTTTAATAATTATGGTGAAATTAGATAAAATCTTTAAAAATGATTCTATAAATTGGAATAATTGAGTCAGTGATATATGAATAAATATTTACTTACCTAATGGCCAAAATTCTTTTTAAAGCTTCTTCTCTTACTTCAACTTCCTCAGATTTGACCATGGAATACAGAAGGTTTTCTTGCCGTAAACAAAATGTATTATCTTGTATATTTCTTAATGCTATCTGTTGGATTTCACGAGGCTGCTCCTTAATTCTCTGGACCATATTAAAAATGTGCAGTTGCTTAATGTGGAATTTATTTCTTTTAATTTCAAACCAACAACTGGCATACACATTTACGATAAAATTTATTAAACTGTGAGCCTTTGTGGGTACGCACCACGAGTCCATAAACACATGAGCCTGATGGCCTAAATTAACCATTTTGCCTGGTTTAATGGACCAATTTTCCAGAAGGCATATCTAGAGTCAACCTTAACTCTTGAAATACCTACTGCGTATTCATACAGGAATCTTTGGTCACAACTAAGATCATGTATTTCATCAATTTTTAAAATTGAATCCAGAGGTCTGCTAATAGTGGAAAATGATATTTGGGGGTAAATCATGGCAATCCTTTGAGCATGATTTCCCCAGGGGGCCACTGAATGCTGTATGGCCTTTTGCGCAACCATCTATATTTTTAAAAAGGGCGTTGAAATTATTATGGTGCGGTGAGGAACAAATTGTGTGAAGATTTAAAAAATTTTTTTCTAAAATTGCAACCGTTCCACCTTCACAACCTGTGTTGGCATTAGTGTTGTCAACAAGGATAGTCTTGATAGTGTTCTCACTTTTGAATTCATGCAAAACATCCACCACTTGCTTTGCATGAACAGCACCTGTTGCACCAATATTAGGAAGAACTCTGTGTGTCAGATATTTACTTTTACATGGTGTCTCCTTTGGAAAAGTTAAATGCCATTCTGGTCCTTTAGTTTTTTCATAATTTTCTGTCCATTTTCTCCCACAAATTTCCTTATACAGCAATGTGTCCTTATTCATTCTCCCATCCACTGCAATACATATAAGATTTTCCTATACTTTGATCATGTTTTTGTTGGGCAGTTGTTTTCACTTTAGTCTTTGCCCTGTCAACTTTACGTTGCCCTGTCAACTTTACGTTTATCAATAATAATATCGTTTATATTAATACTGCGTACAAGAAGGCCCATAGCCTTCAAATCCAAGAGTAAGGCATTGGCAAGGCTGGCTCCAAGATTAGAAGATATGTCGTATCTGACTAACTGCGGGGCATATCTTGGAAATTTGATAAGGCTATAAAGCCCTTTTGGATGACTCTTTGGCGGCAAATATTCTTCTTCTGGTTCTTCATTTGGAGAAGATGAGTAGGAGCGGGGAGACAAACATTACCCTGGAGATTTGATGTTGAAGCTGTTGGCGTTGAATGTAATTTTTTACTTGCCCTTCTCTTTCCTTTTTACTTTTTTTTATTGCACTTTTATCTACCGTATCTAGCTCGTAAACAGTTTTTTTAATGAATAAACACTAACTTTAAAATATAAACAAATCAGAATAATAATATAAGTTGTATTTTTTAATGGGATATTTTAAGGATAAATACAAGAGATATTCGTGATAATTAAAATCGTAAACAGTAAACAATCGTTTAAGGGGAGGTAATTTCAGCAGGTGAATACCATAAAAAATATACAATAAATAAAACGGCGTATGTAAATAGTTATTCATATATTAAATTAAATATCATAGTGATTTTATTCCTTTTTAATTTTCATATTTTTATTTAATTTCTAAGGAAAAGAAATACTAAACTTGAAAATATTTATCATTTGGTGTATTGTATTATTTTATTTTTGTTAAAACTCGGTTTTTATTTAAGCAACGCTTGTTGCCGGTGACACTTTTACCGTGATAAGAATCCCAAATTATTTGGTTTTTAAGTTTGATTCCTCAAATAAATACAAATTTTTGAAGAAAGATATATCTTGTGGTAACTTTTGACATTATTTTGCAACTTTCTCTGAATGCCATTTTTTACAGTTCCAAAATCGACCTACACTAATATATATATATATATATATATATATATATATATATATATATATATAAAGTGAGTTGTTTCTTGGGAAGTTTCTTTCGCAACGAAATAGAGCTCATTTGTTTGCACACAGTTAAATGATTTCAAGTATTGCTATTCATTATTGTGGTGTATCCTCATAATATAACGATTAAAGCGATGTACTGTGGAGCTGTTGTAAGCGAGTTCGAACTCCAGTTGCGCTATTACGTTCACTTTCGGACAACTACTCTTGGGAAAGGTATGAACCCGCTTATCCTCCCATCTATGGGTTAAATAGTACTACTACCTTCAAGAAGGGTAGAGTTGGCATTAAATAACCCAAGAAGGTTGATATGCTATTAAACAACCAAACTAAACTATTCATTGTTTTCACACAATTGGTTTCAAGTATTTCTAGTAGGGCACCTCGGATGGTGTAATGGTTAACAAGTTGAACTAACAAACCTTTACGAGTGACTGCAAGTCTTATTGGGTGCCTCTTTTCATTCAGTCTTGTGCAACACCGAAGCAAAAAGCTTTGTATTGCTAACATTAGTAATTCTGTTTATGAAGTATTTCAAGTGGATCTTTTGTTGTTGAGTCCCCCACCACCACGAATGGAAAAATGAGTTTTAAAAAAAAATTCAGTCCCACCGATTGGTAATTGGGCCAACCGCTCCAACATTCTTCATTAAATTTATTTCGGAGGTTTTTGTGAGAGATGAATCTCATTCTGCTTTCAAGTCTTGTTCAAGACAAGGAGTCAGCAATTCGCTTTTTACAAACCCATGGAATTATTCATATATTTATTAGGATAGATGGAGATGTAGGTTTGACTTGGTTTCTTTGTTTAATGGCATACCAACCTTTGTAGGTTATTTAATGCTCAAAGCCATTCTCCTATTTAACTATTTAACCCATAGCTGCCCGAAAGTGAACGTAATTGCGCGACTGGAGTTCGAACTCACGTACTACGATTCCGCAGTCCATCGCTTTAACCATTACACCACGAGGACACCACTTTCTTTCAGTTTTATTTTGTGGTCAGCCGGGACAGCAAAGTCGACAATTTTGCAAATTCTCATTTTTTTGTTGATTACTATAAGGTCTGATCTTCTGGCCGAGATTAGGGGATCCGTTTATTATTCTTCTTATTATCATCATTTTATTTCATTCCTATTTTTAAATTCAAAATAATTTTAAATAGAATACCTTGAATCTAAGCGAAATTTTAGTCGAAACACGTGTCGGCAAGCACAATGAATTTTCATCTACACCAAAGTATGTATTTTTCTTCCGTTTATCTTTTCAACATATTTATTAGATTGATTTTCATTTTTCTCATTTTGTGTGTCTGTGTGTCTGTGTGTGTGTTTCTGCGTGTGTTAAGTAACGATAACTGTCTTTCTCTTTACCTTTTTCTTTCCTCTTACCTTTCATTTCTCTTAGAATTTCTTTCTTCTTTTTTTCCCGGTCTTTCTGTTAACTGGTCCTTCACTTTGAAATTTTATTTTTCCTTTTTTTTTTCTGGCATTTTTATCATACTTCCTTTCTTGTCAATCTCTTCGTTTTAACTTTCTTTTTTGAATCCTTTCTTGTCAAGACTTTCTTTATTGTCCACTTCCATCTTTATTTTGTGTTTATGTACATATTTTAGAAAACAATGTTTCCGTCGATAAATTCCTCAGTGTTTGTATCCGGTGTACTTTAAAAAAATTTATCCTCGGTCAGAACACGACCGTCTTTTTATGGCTGTCTTACACGGTCTTATATTCTTTCCTTTGAAGTTTTCTTTCTTTCCACTAAACTTTCTTTCGTTTTTTTAATATTAAGGAATTCTTTCTTTCTTTCTTTCTTTCTTTCTTTCTTTCTTTCTTTCTTTCTATTAGACTCAGTCTTACAGATTTTATTACATCAGTTTTTCCCCCTTTCTTTTCATTAGTTTTTCTTTCAGTTTTCTTTTACATTAGAACTTCTTTCTTTCTCTCTTTTCTTTGTTTCCTTCAGTTTCGCTTTAAAAATGTTTTCTTTCTTTCTTTCTTTCTTTCTTTCTTTCTTTCTTTCTTTCTTTCGTTATATTTTGTATTTCTTTCACATCGGCTTTTTCTTTCTTTCTTTCTTTCTTTCTTTTTATCGTTATATTTTGTATTTCTTTCACATCGGCTTTTCTTTCTTTCTTTCTTTCTTCTCTTTCTTTCTTTCTTTCTTTTAGATTTAGTTTCTATCGTAATTTCTTTCTTTCTTTTTAAATTTCCCTTCTTTCTTTCTTTCTTTCTTTCTTTTAGATATAGTTTCTACCGTAATTTCTTTCCTTCTTTTTAAATTTTCTTTCTTTCTTTCTTTCTTTTTATCGTTATATTTTGTATTTCTTTCTCATCGGCTTTTTCTTTCTTTCTTTCTTTCTTTCTTTCTTTAGATATAGTTTCTATCTTAATTTCTTTCCTTCTTTTTAAATTTTCTTTCTTTCTTTCTTTCTTTCTTTCTTTCTTTTAGATTTAGTTTCTATCATAATTTCTTTCCTTCTTTTTAAATTTTCTTTCTTTCTTTCTTTCTTTCTTTGTCATATTTTGTATTTCTTTCTTAACGATTCTTTCTTTTTCAATCATTCTTTCTTTCTTTCTTTTAGATTTAGTTTCTATCTGAAATTCTTTCGTTCTTTTTAAATTTTAAAAAGTTCTTTCTTTCAGTTTCTTTTTATCAGAATTTCTTTCTCTTTCCCACCATTCATTTTCATCTTTATCGTTATTTATATTCGCTGCCCCTATAATTGCTTCTCTTTCTCTTTGATTTACATTTGTTTTTATCTTAATATCGACAAAAGAAAAAATCTGTAGAACTAAATTTGCTATCATTCCCTTTCATTATATCGATATTTGGAGTGGGACTATTTGGAAAAAAAAAAGGAAAAGAAAAAAGAAAAGAAAAAGTTTCCTTTTGTTAAAACCGCTTGAAAAGAGCCAATTGGATTCTGACGCCGATTTCGAATGGCAGTGATTGCTGATTGGTCCGTAAATTGACACTCGTTGTCAAATCGAGGCTCTTATTTCGTCACATGACCGCCCTGCAGCGCTCGATCAAAATCAGAGGGCGACTACAGAGAAAGACATCAAAGGAAAAGTAAATATCTTCATAATTTCGATGCGATTAGAATGGTAGTTCGTTAGTCAACTATACAACGAATAGGACAACGAAATAAGTTCGTCTGCTTCAAGTAATTTCGACTATCTTATGACGTCGACTTTCATCTCTACTGTTTTCATTAAACCGCTTTCTTTCTTTTTTTCTTTCTTTCATTCTTTCTTTCTTATTTTTAAAGCATATTATATATATATATTTTAAATATTTACTGCCCCTTTCTATTCATTTTGCTTTTCGACTGTTTTTTCCAGTTTCATCGCTTGCAATGTTTTTATAAGTATACTTCTAATTTCTTTCATTATTTAATTTTTAAAAAGTCTTACCATCTTATTCGTTCGTTTCTTTTGTATGCATGTAATTTTTCCAATTCGAAATGGATAAAATATACGTGTATATAAAAAATTATATGATTTTAGGTATGCCATACAAACGAATTATTTAGGATATTTTTTTTTTGAAAATTTAATTTCGTTTTAGCTTCATTTTTTAAAACTTCTTTCTTTCTTTCTTTCATAACTTGGATTGGAAATTATAAAAAATAATCTCAGCCTGTTTATATCTATCTATCTATCTATCTATCCTAATCAATTCGTATCTATCTATCTATCTATCTATCTATCTATCTATCTATCTATCTTAATCAATTGGTATCTCTCTCTCCCTCGCTCTCTCCCTCTCTCTCTCTCTCTCTCTCTATCTATCTATCTTATACAATTCGTATCTATCTATCTATCTATCTATCTATCTATCTACCTATCTTAATCAATTGGTATCTCTCTCTCTCTCTATCTATCTATCTATCTTAATCAATTGGTATCTCTCTCTCTCTCTCTCTCTCTCTCTCTATCTATCTATCTATCTATCTTATACAATTCGTATCTATCTATCTATCTATCTATCTATCTATCTATCTATCTATCTATCCCTCCCGGTCGAAGGGGATTATCCTGTCACTTTCAACTCATGTTAATTCATAACAATTTATTTCTCAAGATATAATTTCCCATCTATCAAGTTTACACGTTGCTTTATATCGATGAAATCAAGTGTATTTGTGTGGAATGGAGGAAAACAGTAGCAGTTGCAACCTCGACTTGGGCTTGCCGATTTCATTCACCAATAAGCTATAAACTATTCGTATCTCTGTACAACTGTCTGTCTGTCTGTCTGTCCAAGCAGTCAGTCTGGCTTAGAATATCCTGACTACATCTTCTGTCATGACAAAAAGAGTATCCTGATTCTGACATTAAACTGAATCTGGTGGTGAGGCTACGGTTCTGGAGCCGGAGTGGCCGTACCTGTTAAGGTCCTCCCTACGAATAAAAAGAACTATTTGAAAATTATTTGTATTCGATAGGAATACTTGAAACCATTTGACTGTGCAAATTATTTGTTGGTTGGTTGTTTTGTTTTATGGCATATCAACCTTTTTCGGGTTATTTAACGCCGAATTGAATTTTAAACCAGTTTAGTATAAGTATAGTTTTTGTTTACACACAGTTAAATGTCAAAACATTTCTATTTCTAACAATTCAGTTTAGTATTTGTACACAGTGTAGTTCTACTTAAAAACAGTTCTATTTCAAACAGTCCAATTTAGCATAAGTACTATTTTAGTCTAACATTTCTAATTCAAGAAATTCAGTTTAGTACAAGTATAGTTTTTGTTTACACACAGTTAAATATCAAAACTTCAATTTCAAACAATCCATTTTAGTGTAAGTACAGTTTCAATGTCAAAAACAGTTCTATTTCAAACAATTCAGTTTAGCATCAGTACGCATTTTAGTTCTATTTGACCCATAGATAGGACCCTGTCTGGAGCTACCACTCCAGGACAGAGTGGACCTGGGTGCGATGGCAACGAAGATGTGCTCCGCGTTCCCCAAAGCTTCAGCATTACAGGAATCTCATCAACAGATTAATTAGTTTCATGTCCAGGATACTCGTTGGGGGTGGGGTGTCTTACCCCTCTGCAGAGGTGCAGTCAGTGTATTTTTCAGCCCTAGTCGACTGGGTAAACAAAATATTTGTATTACAAATATTTACCGTATTTGACGATATATAAGGCGCACATTTTTTTTTACTAAAAATATTTTTTAGAATTCCCATGTGTCTTATATGCCATATGTAGGTTTAAAATTCGCGATAGTCATCCGAAATTAGCTATCTGGCAATTCCTATTGGCTTAGACTTTAGAGTAATTTTCGTATACGTATGGTCATTATTTAAAAGGCTATCGTCCAGATAAAAGTGTTATCATTGATAATATTCATGATATTAATTTCATCAGGTTTAATATTATTACTTTGTTTTTTTCTTTATTTGCCCGGCTGAAATTGGGTAGCGTCTTATATGCCGTCTGATACGGTACTTACCACAAGAGTTTTTTACAAAATATTTTAATGATCAGTTACATGAAGCCTTGCCCAGTCAGCTGGGGCTGTAGAATACACTGACTGCACCTCTGCAGAGGGGTAAGACCCCCCCCCCTAACGAGTGTCCTGGATATGATACTAAACAATCTGATGGTGAGGTTCCAGCAGTGCTGGAGCTTTGGGGAATGCGGAGTACCCTTTCATTGCCATCTCTCCCAGGTTCACTCGGGCCCGGAGTGGTAGCACCTTATAGGGCCCTATCTATGGTATAAATAGAACTAACAGCATACTTATGCTAAACTGAATTATTTGAATAAACTGAATAGATTGAAATAGAAATGTTTTTGACAATTAAACCGTTGGCCCAGCGGTTAGAGTGTTCGCCAATGGCCCGGGAGACCTGGGTTCAATCCCAGGTTGAGTCATACCAAAGACTTTAAAAATGGAACTTGATACCACCTTGCTTAACACTCAGCATTATAAGGTACGGTTCAAGGGTAAAGTGGAGCAATCCAGGGAATGGAGTAGCGCCCTCCCCTACACCTTGGTGTAGTAGCTATCGAAAAGGGAGCCTTCGGGTCACCCTCGACTATGGTCGCTAACTTTACTTTTTACTTACATTTAAACTGCGCGCTTATGCTTAACTGCATTATTTAAAATAGAACTGTTTTTCGACATTAAAACTGTATTTACACTTAACTGAATTGTTACATATAACTGCTTGAATAGTTTGAAATGGAAATGTTTTTGACAATTAAACTGTGTACTTATGCTAAACTGAATTGTTTTCAATAGAACAGATTATTTACATAAAAATGGATTTGGCGTTAAATAACCTACAAAGGTTGATGTGCCATAAAACCCAACAAACCAAACTAAACCAAACATGAAGCCTATGTAAAAACTAATCTTCGTTTACTCATTAGGGCGCGACTCATGTAACTGTGAAGCGGGGAGTCAAAAGTTTTGCAAGGATATCTTCCTACTTTGCATTAAGCCAGATTTGACAAAAGGTCATTTTATTGAGGGGAGCAGAAATCGAAACTCATTCGTTGCGGTTGCAAAAAAAAAAAAAAAAAAAAAGAAGAAATTGCTTGGATCCATCAGCAGTCTCTTTCAGGGCTTCCTCAGACGCTTGAAATTAACCCAGCTATCACCCCTTTTCGATAAAGCCCGTCGGCTGGGGCTGTAGAATTCATCGATTGTATCTCTGATGAGGGGTAAGACTTCTCTCAACGAATGTCCACGATATGACATTAAAATATCTGATAATGGAGCTTTGAGGAATGCAGAGTACTCCTTCATTGCCATCACTCCCCGGTCAACTCTGGCCTGGAGTCTTAGCAGCTGATAGGGTCTTATCAATGGGTCAAATAGAACAGTTTGACATTTAAACTAAGCACAAACAAATGACTTTTGCTATATTGAATTGTTCGAAATAGATCTGTGTGACCATTTAACAAATCAATGATGTTTAATTGAATTATTAGTGATAGATATCAATACTTGGAACCATTTAACTTTGTGGACTCTTAGATTGAATTGTTTGAAATAGAACTGTTTGATAATTCAACAGTGTATAAACTAATGAGTGATGTTTAATTGAATTGTTAGTGATACATAGCAATACTTGAAACCGTTTAACTCTGACTTATGCTAAATTAGATTGTTTGAAATAGAACTGTTTGACCATTTAACTATGTGTAAACAAATGACTGATGTTTAAATTGTTGGTGATACATAGCAATACTTGAAACCATTTAACTGTGAACGAATGAGTAATGATAAATAGAATAATTAAATAGCAATACTTGTAACCACTTCACTGTGCGCAAACAAATAATTAAAGGTTTGGTTTCTTTATTTAATGGCATATCAACCTTTGTAGGTTAATAAATGTCAAAGTCGTTCTCCTAGAAGAACAGTAGTGGTACTATTTAACCCATAACTGGGAGGATAAGTGGTTTCAAAAAGTGAACGTAGTAGTACAACTGGAGTACGAACTCGCTTACTACGATTCCGCAGTCTATCGCTTTAACCATTACACCCATAACCTTGTAGATAAACAGTAGTGGTACTATTTAACCCATAGCTGGGAGGATAAGGGGGTTCATACCTTTCCCAAGGGTATTTGCCCGAAAGTGAACCTAATAGCGCGACTGGATTTCGAACTCACTTGCTACGATTCCGTAGTCTATCGCTGTAACCATTACACCATGAGGATATCCCCAAATAATTGATAGTAAATATAATTATTCGTGCTGGAAACCATTTGACCGTATGAAAAAAGAGATCAAAATATGTTTACAAATTATATATTTACTATTGAGAGGATTTCGCATAAAATAACCCACAATGGTTGATATGCCATAAAACCCATCCAATTAACCAACCAGCCTTTTAGAGGAAGGCCAAATGCTGCTTGGAACGGGGAAAACCCAAGGAACCACTCTCTGTGCTTAGTAGTATCATGGTAGGTGGTGCGCTGAGACGTTGTGCATTGCTTCACTCGGTGTGTGAGCCTAATTTGGGGACTTTAGCTTTACGAGTTCGAACCTAGTCATAGCGCCGTAGAAGCTGTTGCATTCCCATATACATGTTCATGCAGGATACATACTGACGCAATAAATTAATCAGACGCAGTAATAAACGACGCGGGAAGACTTCTTTAACAAATATATTTACCTCTCACTTTATTGCAAGGGTTCGAAAGGGTTGTTCAAGCTTTGCGTGTGAGAGGGAGCTGGAGACCGAACATAACTGAAATATTTTGACCCCAAAGTTATGGCCGTCACGTTGTGTCTTTCTTGTTCTTTGATGCTCAACCGGAGGTCCAGAGGCCACTCTGCTGGGTGATGGCTTTCTTTACGGCATCTTATCAGCATCTACTCCGGACCTCAACTCATCAGGGCCCAAAGGCCCCTTCGGCCTGATGTGGCTTTCCCTACCACATCTTGTCTATAACTCCGTCCGATCTTCAACTCAACTGGCCCGTACCTGGCTCGTCGAACTCAACTGAGTTATATAATCGTTCGACGCCCACTCGATCTTTGAAATCGAATGTTTAATCGTCATCAAGCGGAAATAACTGTCATGCAATTCACAGGTCACTCTCTTCCGGTGCATCAGTCTATGAGTGTACCATGGGAATTTTTTAGCTCGTCCTATTTCATCAGCCAATTTCCGCCCACGCTATTTCCTCTCATAACTGCCATTAGAATGTGTCAATTCCTTCCGGTGCATCACCTTGGAATGGCATTTTTGGCCGGGTCAAAAGGTCAAAATATAACAGAAGCGACCAATTTGTTGTGCGAAAGGTGAAGGTGTTGTCGATTAAAGTACAATAAACATGTGGGGTTAGTTTATTTGTTTTAATGGCATATTAATCCTTAGTGGTCATTTAATGCCAAATCATCTTCATAGATAGTAAATGATTTTATGTAAATTGTTTGTAGGTAACTTTATTTTCGAACGAGTTTGAGCTCTTTTGTTTGAACACAGTAAAATATTCCAAATATTGCAATTTAATTCTAACAATTTTATTTGGCATCAATAATAATCCCTTGTGAAAGATTGAACAGTTCTATCTCACCCATAGATGAGGCTCTAACATATAGTACCATTTCGGGTCAGAGAGGACCTGAGTGTAATGGTAATGAAGGGGTACTCATCCTTCCCCAATCCCCAAGACTGCAGCTTCACCATCAAATGCAGTTTAATGTTCAACCCAGGATACTAAATGGTAAAAGTATTGCTGTCTAATTCTTGGATTGGTTTGGTTTGGTTTGATTTTATGACACATCAACCATTGTAGGTTATATAATGCCAAATCCATTTTTATACATGCAAACAGTTTTATTTCAAACAATTCAGTTTAGTATAAGTACTCAGTTTCAACGCTAAAAATAGTTCTATTTCAAAGTATAAGTATACAATTTAAATGTCATAAAAGTTCTTTTTAAGCAATTCAGTTTAGCATAGGTATGTAGTTTAAATGTCAAAACAGACCTTTTTTTAAGCAATTCGGTACATATTCTGTTTGACCTATCGATAGGACGCTATCAGGTGCTACCACTCCGGGCAAGAGTAGATCTGGGAGCGATGGCCATGAAGGAGTTCTCCGCATTCCACAAAGCTCCAGCATCACTGGAGCCTCGCCATCTGATTGTTTAGTGTCATATCCGAGACACTCACCCGCAGAGAAGCAGTCGGTGTATTCTACAGCCCCAATCGACTGGGCCTATCTAACTCTAATGATTTTATTCAAGATTATTCATTCGTTTTCACTCAAATGGTTTCAAGTATTTCTATCTAATACAAATAATTCAGGTTTTATATTGGTTCCAAGTATTTCTTTTCAACACTACTAATTCTATTTAGTAATAATATTAAACTCTCGTAAAAGATTAAACAGTTCTATCTGACTCATAGATGAGGCCCTAAAAGAGACTACCACTAAGTCAGAGTGGGCCTGGGAGTAACGCTAATGGAATGATACTTCTTATTTTCCGAATCTCCAGAAATGGAGCCTCACCATCAGAAAACTCATTTGGTGAAGTAGTTTTACCCTTCTGCAAAGGTGCAGTCAGCGTTTTTTACAGCACAAACTAATAGGGTGGACAGTAAACAGGTGGTTGAAGGAATTTCGTTCGGGTTGCAATAACGTCGATTATCAGGCAAAGTCACAATGCCTAAACCTGAGATTGTGAGGCTGTGCTCAAAGCTATAGAAACAAATCCAGTGAGGCGAGCGCGACATCGTCCAGCGTCGTTCGTCACCCTCTCGACTTAAGCAAAAACAGAGCTGCTAAAATGTGCCTCACGTTAGCAAAATGTAAAACATTTGATTCACCCTAATATATATATAAACACGTGGAGCATTCAATAAGTTTCCAGACTTTTTTGTACAGGTATTTAAAATTGTCGTAGACTCTTGAAAATTCAGTATCTTATTGCTATACATCTTATGAGATGACTGACCAAATTTCATGATTTCAGCTTCAAATGAACAACAACAGCAGCAACTTGGAAAAAATGCTGCCACAGAAACGTATGGAATGCTTCAGACTGTTTTTCGGCCATCTTTCATGAATCGAGCACCAGTCTTTGAGTGGCATAAGAGATTCAAGAAAGGCACGGAGTCTGTGAGGGATAATGAGAGGTGTGGGAGGAGTAAGGAAGTCAATACACAAGAGCTGATTGGCCAAAGGGTTAGGTTTAGGGTTACTATGTTGAGGTTTTAAGGGAGTTCAGGAAGAGATTCCTAGGGAAGAGGCCAGCACTCTTCAAGTCGGGTCTGTGACATTTCCACCTGGACAATGCACCAGTCCACTACTCCATCCTTGTCACAGGCTATTTGACCAAGATGGGCATCAAGATAGTTCCTCAGCCTCCCTTTTGTCCAGACCTTGCTCCCTGTGACTTTTGGTTATTCCCTAAGCTCACAGGCTGTCATTATAAGACAATTGAAGAGATGAAAGAGGTTGTGACGAAGGTCATTGACACGGTCACACAAGAGGACTTCCATGGGGCCTTGCAGAAGTTGTTTGAACGGTACAAGTGCATTGCAGCCGGAGGAGATTACTTGGAAGGGGACTAGAGTTTCATGTGTGTACTATCAATAAAAGTGCCCATACGAAAAAGTTTGAAAACTTATTTAATGATCCTTGTATATATATATATATATATATGAAGAAATGTTCGATTTGGTAAACCCGACAATGCTCCAAAAATTAATCGTGCT
The DNA here is from genome assembly GCA_963585895.1 of Sepioteuthis lessoniana. Taxonomy (NCBI): domain Eukaryota; kingdom Metazoa; phylum Mollusca; class Cephalopoda; order Myopsida; family Loliginidae; genus Sepioteuthis; species Sepioteuthis lessoniana. The sequence continues at coordinate 169,476 of CAUZXS010006012.1, forward strand.
CACAGCTAATAACCCCTGCCGCCACCATTTTAATATATCTCTCTATCTCTCCCTTTCTTTCTTTTCTGTCTCTCCTTCTTATAACCCCTCCCTCATTTTATTTTTATTCATCTATTGCCGCCTATGCTGAACTACAGGAAAACTGATATTCTGATGAAGTCTCTTTGAAATAAAGACGAAATATCATTTTTGAATCTGTTGTCAGTGTTTTGGTTTATCTACTTTTCCACTTATTTCTTCTTATATACATACACACACACACATACATACACACACACACACATATATATGTGTGTGTGTGTGTGTGAGAGAGAGAGAGAGAGAGAGAGACAGACAGACAGAAGAAGACGAAACTGTCGATCGGAGACGGAAGAAAACTGTGCAGATTCTGTACCGGCCTATCTAATTGCAATAAAGAATTGTCTGCAAAAGACAAATGATGCTTTTAAGATTCTACCTTCCAGGCCTGACAGTCCAAATTCCGTATCATTTTCGCAGATGATCGTCATTTGTTCTTTTATTGTTGTAATTTACTTTCATTTGTTTTGCCAACGTCTGATTTTTGGCGCCTCACTACACCCCACCCCACCCGCCAAATCACACAATCAAGAAATCAAGCATATTATTTGTAAAACAATTTTATTTAATGATGGACAGGTATATATTTACGAAGCAATATAAAATAGTTACCAGAGCAGAAAGGGATTAACTAGTATATCTTATTCCTTTTCATTTTTAGATTAAGCATTGTCGACCATTAATTTTGAATTTCTGTCGTTTTGTTTATTTATTTTTCAATCGCACTGCCTCCGGTTGCCAGTTGTCGGTTGTTTCCTTTCTCTCACCGTCTTAGGTTTACTCCCCAAAAGATATGCTAGACAATTCTTCATAGAACTAAATAAAGAAAGAAATAATTGGTTCGTTGGTTGGGTTTTATGGCATATCAACCATTGTAGGTTTTTATGCCACATCCTCTTTATCCATATATATTAAGTATATATGATTTGGTTTGGTTGCGTTTTATGCCATATCAACCATTGTAGGTTATTTAATGCCACATCCTCTTTATCCATATATATCAAATATATATGATTTGGTAGGGTTGGGTTTTATGGCATATCAACCATTGTAGGTTATTTAATGCTAAATGTTCTTTATACATATATAATAAATATATATGATTTGGTTTGGATAGGTTTTATGGCATATCAACCATTGTAGGTTATTTAATACCAAATCCTCTTTACACATATATATTTAATAAAAAGGATTTGGTTTGGTTGGGTTTTACGGCATATCAACCCTTCTTGGTTATTTAATACCAAATCCTATCTTATTCTTATACATATATTATATTGAGAAAAAGTTGATAACAAAGTAATCCAAGCAGAAGGAGAGATTTATTGCGAATCAAGTCGACACAGCAGAGTTTCAGTTCTAATGAACCATCAACAGGACTGTAAGGGATGATTGTTTCTCAATAAATATCTCCTTCTGTTCGAATAACCTTGTTATCAATTTTTTTCTCTCTATCGTCACATTTTACTCCATTATTTACTTCCACATATATCAAATATACAATTTGTCAACACAGTTTGTAGATAACATTTTAAAACGAGACAGAGTTCATTTGTCCACACGCAGTTAAATGGTTTCAAGTATTCCTATTAAATATCAATATCAGTCATTTGTTTGTAGACAGTTGAATGGATATACATATGGTTTATGAGTAAATCGTTGGTAATTTCATTTTTAAAAATGATGAGTAATTTGTTGGCACACAGTTGAATAGTTTCAAGTATCCATATCTAATATGAATAATTCAATTAATATTAATCATTTGTTGGGGTTTTAGAATACACCGACCGTATCTCTGCAACCCCAACGAGTGTCCTGCATATGACATTAAACCATCTGATAGCGAGGCTCCAGCCTTGGAGATATAGAGAACGCGGACTACCCCTTTATTGCCTTTGCTCCCAAGTTCACTCTGACCCTGACTGATAGTACCTGATAAGGTCCTATCAATGGATCAAATAGAACAAACTATGTGCAAACAAATGACTGATGTTAAATTGTGACAGTTATATAACAATACTGGACACTATTTAACAGTGCGCAAAAAAAAGCTCTGGTTCGTTTAAGAATGTTATCTACAAAATGTGTTTACAACTCAAATATATATTTAATATATATGTATAAAGAGGATTTGGCATTAAATAACCTACAATGGTTGATATGCCATAAAACCCAACCAAACCAAATCATACATATTTAATATATATGTATAAAGAGGATTTGGCATTAAATAACCTACAATGGTTGATATGCCATAAATCCCAACCAAACCAAATTCTATGTATTTGATATATATGTATAAAGAGGATTTGGCATTAAATAACCTACAATGGTTGATATGCCATCAAACCCAACCAAACCAAATCATATATATTTAATATATATGTATAAAGAGGATTTGGCATTAAATAACCTACAATGGTTGATATGCCATAAAACCCAACCAAACCAAATCATACATATTTAATATATATGTATAAAGAGGATTTGGCATTAAATAACCTACAATGGTTGATATGCCATAAATCCCAACCAAACCAAATTCTATGTATTTGATATATATGTATAAAGAGGATTTGGCATTAAATAACCTACAATGGTTGATATGCCATCAAACCCAACCAAACCAAATCATACATATTTAATATATATGTATAAAGAGGATTTGGCATTAAATAACCTACAATGGTTGATATGCCATAAATCCCAACCAAACCAAATTCTATGTATTTAATATATATGTATAAAGAGGATTTGGCATTAAATAACCTACAATGGTTGATATGCCATAAAACCAAACCAAACCAAACCAAAGCAAATCCTCTATATTTAATATAAATGTATTAGGAAGATTTAGCATTAAATAATCTGCGATGTTTGATATGCCATAAAATCCAATTCAAACAAATCGTATATATTTGATGTATATGTATAAAGAGGATTTTGGCATTGAATAATATACAATGGTTGATTTGCCATAAAACCCAAACGAACCAATTCAACCCGAATTAAATTTCTTGAACCCTCTAATAATTGCGGTCAATTGTATTTTCATCTTTTGCACAAATGTTTTTTGTTACTTCCGCAGCGCATTCTGGAAAACTGACCGTATGGCTCTTTTTTTGGAAAAAAAAAAAAAAAGAAATTACATTATACAAAGGGATTCTTTTTCTCCTTTTAATTCAATGTAGAATGATCACCGATTTTCGGAACAAGTTTTTACTCTCCCCTCGTAAAAGAAAACAAAATAATTCGACTTGTCTGGTTACTTCTCTTCCAACACTAACTGTTCCGGTTAATGGGTAATCGTTCTACCATGAATTAAAATGTGATAATGAACCTCCACTTTATAAAATGCAAAATGATTTTTTTTGTTCGAAAATTTTTTTAAAAATGCTGTCAGTTTGAGCGTCTAATTAGTTTCAATCAAAACAAACCCCCCCCCCAAAAAAAACAAAAAAAAACAACTGGAAACATTTCTCCCGGTAAATTTCAACGGGTGGTCGTGCAGAATTTTTTTTTTTATTCAAAATATTGCAAAACTTTTGACTCACCCTCGTAATTATACAGTTCTCTGTCGTGACAAGGTGTAACATTTTCTTATTAAGCTGTCTTTCCACAAACTGAAGCAGTCAAACAATACGAACAATGAAATTCTTTAATAAAGATAAAAGCCTCTCTAGTATACCATAGAAATTAATTTAACGCGCTCGAAATTGGCCCAAATCTATATTCATAGCGTCAATCTTAATCAAATTTATAAAAATAGATAAGGTGATTGAAAAGCGAGACGATATGTTATCGTGTACAGTCACTCGACTCGTTCTAAAAACACACAAACACTTAAACGAATGACTACATCAAAGGATGCGAAAACAATCTTAAAGTAACGACCTTAATCTAATATCTAGATTTCATTTTCTATCAGCGTCTTAAAAGTACAGTTGAAAGAGCTGGTGATATAAGGTAATTGTTCATGAAGTTTTATGTTTAAACTTTTAGTTCTGGTATGAGTAATTGAAAATCCGGTTATTCTGTTGTTGAATTCTATACCTTGGTAGCAATATCTCATCCAGTGAAAGCGATGTCAACACACGCATTGATAAAGCATGGAGTGCTATTGACAGGTTTACAACTGTATAAAAAACTTACCTCTCTGTGGAAATAAAACGGGAATTCTTCTAAGCTGTAGCCGTGCCGGTACTATTGTATGGTTGCACCACTTGGACTCTAAAAAAAATGCCTGAAGAAGTTAGATGGAAACAACGCAAGAATGCTGTGTGTTGTTTTGAAATATCCTGGAAGCAACACTCTACAAAACAACAGCTGTATGGCCACTTGCCTCTCATCTCATAAACCAGCTAAGTTAGTCGAAGACACGCTGGTAACTGCTGGTAAAAGTAAGGACGAACTTCTAAGCCGACCAACAACAATTAGGATTCATCAACGCTGTCCGGATACTAAGTGCCGTCAAGAGGACTTACCAAGTGCGATGGTTAATAGGGATGGATGGGAAGAGAAGATTAGGGAAATCCATGCTGTCGAGATGCATTGATGATGATGTTGATGATGATATCACATGATGAACTGAGGCTGAAGCATCATTTATTGCCATGAAAGTGGGTTTAAAGCTATTTTTACATAGACGGTAGAAGCCTTGAATACACTAACTGAATATCCTGCTTAGGGGTACGAATACGCCAACTGTATATCCTGCTAAGGGGTAAGAATACACCAACTACATTTCGTTACCTAGGGGTAAAGATATACCGATTGTATATCCTACCTCGGTGTAAGAATACACCAACTGTATATCCTGTCTAGGGGTAAGAATACACCGACTGTATGTCCTGCCTAGGGGTAAGAATACACCGACTGTATGCCTTGCCTAGGTGTAAAAATACACCGACTGTATATCCTGCCTAGGGGTAAGAATACACCGACTGTATGTCCTGTCTAGGGGTAAGAATACACCGACTGTATGCCCTGCCTAGGGGTAAAAATACACCGACTGTATGTCCTGCCTAGGGGTAAGAATACACCGACTGTATGTCCTGTCTAGGGGTAAGAATACACCGACTGTATGCCCTGCCTAGATGTAAAAATACACCGATTGTATGCCCTGCCTAGGTGTAAAAATACACCGACTGTATGTCCTGCCTAGGGGTAAAAATACACCGACTGTATGTCCTGCTTAGGGGTAAGAATACACCAACTACATATCGTTACCTAGGGGTAAAGATATACCGATTGTATATCCTACCTCGGTGTAAGAATACACCAACTGTATATCCTGTCTAGGGGTAAGAATACACCGACTGTATGTCCTGCCTAGGGGTAAGAATACACCGACTGTATGCCTTGCCTAGGTGTAAAAATACACCGACTGTATGTCCTGCCTAGGGGTAAGAATACACCGACTGTATGTCCTGTCTAGGGGTAAGAATACACCGACTGTATGCCCTGCCTAGGTGTAAAAATACACCGACTGTATGTCCTGCCTAGGGGTAAGAATACACCGACTGTATGTCCTGTCTAGGGGTAAGAATACACCGACTGTATGCCCTGCCTAGATGTAAAAATACACCGATTGTATGCCCTGCCTAGGTGCAAAAATACACCGACTGTATGTCCTGCCTAGGGGTAAAAATACACCGACTGTATGTCCTGCCTAGGGGTAAGAATACACCGACTGTATGTCCTGCTTAGGGGTAAGAATACACCGACTGTATGCCCTGCCTAGGGGTAAGAATACACCGACTGTATGCCCTGCCTAGGGGTAAAAATACACCGACTGTATGTCCTGCCTAGCGGTAAGAATACACAGACTGTATGTCCTGCCTAGGGGTAAGAATACACCGACTGTATGTCCTGCTTAGGGGTAAGAATACACCGACTGTATGCCCTGCCTAGGGGTAAGAATACACCGACTGTATGTCCTGCCTAGGGGTAAGAATACACCGACTGTATGTCCTGCCTAGGGATAAGAATACACCGACTGTATGTCCTACCTAGGGGTAAGAATACACCGACTGTATGTCCTGCCTAGGGGTAAGAATACACCGACTGTATGTCCTGCCTAGGGGTAAAAATACACCGACTGTATGTCCTGTCTAGGGATAAGAATACACCGACTGTATGTCCTGTCTAGGGATAAGAAACCTTTATCATCATATAATAAAGTGTGTCTTGGATATGACACTAAACGGAAGTGAGTTTCCAGTTCATGAGCTTTTAGAAGTGTGGAGTCACCCGGACAAGTAGGGAAAATCTTCGTAGCGTAGTGGCTAACGTGCTGGTGTACGACACAGCAGTATGTGATTTCGAACTCCAGTGGTGTTATTACGCTAACTTTTAGACTAATGCCCTTGGGAAAGATATGCATCTTCTTATCTTCCCATCTATGGGTTAAATACTGCAACTACAGTTAAGAGAAAAATAAGTGGAAACGTGAATGAACCAAGCACTGACAACAGATTCAGCAATGATATTTCGTCCTTTATTAAAAAAAGAACTTCTTCAGAAGGAAACGGGTTTTCTAAAGTTCAGCATTGGAGGAAATAGATAAATGAAATAAATATAAAAATAGAAATGAAAGGAGGGAGGAATCCAAAGAAAAGAGACGGAAAAGGAAAGAAAGGATATATATATATATATATATATATATATATATATATATATATATATATATATATATGTGTGTGTGTGTGTGTGTGTGTGTGTGTTAGAGTGATGGCGGCAGGATTTATTGGTAGTAACGACTACAGTTATTCAACAATGATTGACTTGGTTGTAAAAAAACCCACAAAAGTTGAATAAAGAAAGAAGAAAAAACCAAAGTGTTAGTATCTGTTGATAAAAATGATAAGTATTTGTATTAGATAGGAATACTTGAAATCTTAGAACTGTGTGCAAATTACTTGTATTAGATAAGAAAACTTGAAACCATATAACTGTGTGCAAATTATTTGTATTAGATAAGAATACTTGAAAGCGTAGAACTGTGCGCAAATTATTTGTATTTGATAGGAATACTTGAAAGCATAGAACTGTGTGAAAATTATTTGTATTAGATAAGAATACTTGAAACCATATATTTCAAACAATTCAGTTTAGCATAAGTACACTGTTTAGTTCTATTGAAAAACAATTCTATTTCAAGCAAATCAGGTTAGCAAAAGTACACAGTTTAGTTCTATTTGACTCATAGATAGGACTCTCTCAGGTGCTACCAATCCTGGGAGTGATTGAAATAAAGGGGTATCCCGCATTCCCCAAAGCTCAAACATTACTGGAGCCTCACTATCAGATTGTTTAGTGTCATATCTAGGACAATAGTTGCGGGTAAGTGTTACCCCTCAGCAGAGAAGCAGTCAGTGTATTCTACAGCCCCAACCGACTACTGGGCTAAAAACCCCTGTATATATATATGAAAGTAAACAATGGATTGTAATCCGACAATATGTAGAGAAAAATTGATAACAAGGTAATCCAAGTGGAAGAAGATATTTATTGAGAAGTCGACACTATTGCATTTCGGTTCTACTGAACCATCATCAGGAGGGGTGATATTAGCGATCTTAAGTCAACGATGGATGTTTAAAAATGCAAAATACAAAAACCTAGGGGAAAATTTGTGTAAATTACATTTTTAAACATCCATCGTTGACTTAACATCACTAATATCACCCCTCATGGTCTTGATGGTGGTTGATTAGAACCGAAACGCTATAGTGTCGACTTTTCAATACATCTGTCCTTCCACTTGGATTAGCTTGTTATCAATTTATATATATATATATATATATATATATATATATATATATATATATATATATATATATATATATATATATTCGTGTGTATGTGTATGTGTGTGTTGCCAAGCAATGGCGTGTCCTGAAAAATATGCTAGAGTAAGAAAATAATACTGTTACCATTTCAAACGAGAATAAATCATTTTTTTAGCCATTTAACAGATAAATAAGAAATGTTTCCGTTTATTATTATCAACTGCCAAACATACGTGGTGAATTCAATAAGTTTCCAGACTTTTATTGTATGAGCATTTAAAATTGTCGTAGACTCTTGAGAATTCACAATGTTATTGCTATACATCTTATGAGATGACTGACCAATTTTTATGTTTTCAGCTTCAAATCAACAGCTACAGCAGCAATTGGAATACACCTTACTAAAGCCTCATTGTCACAGCTGGTGAATTTCAAAAATGCAATTTGACACTTTAAAAGAACGATATGCAATAAAATTCTGTTTCAAACTTGTAAAAAATGCAACAGAAACGTATGGAATGCTTCAGACAGCTTTTGGAGCATCTTGCATGAATCGAGCATCAGCTTTTGAGTAGCATAAGAGATTCAAGGTAGCCCGGGAGTCTGTGAGGGATCATGAGAGATGTGGGAGGAGTAAGGAAGTCAATACACCAGAGTTGATTGGCCAAAGGGTTAGGGTTAGGGTTACTATGTTGAGGTTTTAAGGGAGGTCAGGAAGAGATTCGGTCGGAAGAGGCCAGCACTCTTCAATTCAAGTCAGTGGCATTTCCACGAGGACAATGCACCAGTCCACAACTCCATCCTTGTCACAGACTATTTGACCAAGATGGGCATGAAGACAGTTCGTCACCCTCCCTATAGTCTAGACCTTGCTCCCTGTAACTTTTGGTTATTCTCTAAGCTCATAGGCTGTCGTTATGAGACAATTTAGGAGATGAAAGAGGCTGTGACAAAGGTCATTGACATGCTCACACAAGAGGACTTCCATGGGGTCTTGCAGAAGTTGTTAGAACGGTACAAGTGCATTGCAGCCGGAGGAGATTACTTGGAAGGGGACTAGAGTTTCATGTGTGTACTATCAATAAAAGTGCCCATACGAAAAAAGTCTGGAAACTTATTTAATGATCCTCGTAACTTTCAAAAAAGTTTACATCATTGAATAAGAATAATTTCTTTTTACCTTATCAAATCGTTTGGTTTAATGTCATCTTTCAGGAACAATGATAATAAATAATGAGATTTAACTGAAACAATAAATAATGGATTTACTGCTGGTAAAAATATCGAAAAAAAAGGCTCTTCCAATCAGCATACTTTCTCTTCCCCCAAATGAAGAGTTGGACGTTCTGCAAACTTCTGACTTTACTAGTCTTTACCCAAATTCTCTTTATATTTCCTGGTCAAGTCTTTTGGGGCTGTAGAATGCGCCAGCTGTATCTCTGCAGAGGAGTAAGACTCTCTCAACGAGTATCCTGTGGCCCAGTTGGCTGAGGCTTCAGAATACATTAACTGTATCTCTGCTAAGTGGTAAGACTCCCACAGAGAGTGTCCTATGGCCCAGTCGGCCAGGTCTGTAGAATACACCGATTGCATCTCTGCTAAGGGGTAAGACTCCCACAGCGAGTATCCTAAATATGACACTAAACAATCTGGCGGTGAGGCTCCAGTAATGCAGGAACTTTGGGGGGGAGACAGATTACCCCATCGCTCGCAGGTCCACTATGGTTCAAAGTGGTTACAGCTGACAGGGTCCCATCTATGGGTCAAATAGAACTAAACTGTGTACTTATGCTAAACTGAATTGCTCGAAATTGAACTGTTTTGACATTTAACAGTGTGTAAACAAAAAACTGTACTTAAACTAAATTGAATTGTTTTAAATAGAATTTTTTTTGTATAAAAAGGATTTCGTATTAAATAACTTACAAAACGCCATAAAACCAAACCAAACCAAACTCTATATTTCTTTTCAGGTAGGTAGGGGATGAAACTTAAAGAAAGCGAAAAGAGAGATAAGTACCTAGACCTTGCTTGAGAACTTAAGAAACTAAGAACATGAAAATGACGGTGATACCAATTGTAATTAGTTCGCTCGTTACAATCACCAAGGGATTGGTACAAGGACTGGAAGACCTGGAGATTAGAGAACGAATGGAGGCCATCCAAACGATAGCATTATTGAGATCCTATTTACCCAACCCCTCCGCTCGGGCAGGATATGACACAAGGTCAATTTTTAAGCAGAGTTTAACAGGTTTGAATTCAGAGTTTTCCTTCTCCTTGACTAGTTGCCTCACCAAGGCTGAAGAACCTAGTCTGCCCTACTATTTACCCATAGCTGGAGGGAGAATAATTGGATTCATACCTTTCCCAAGGGTATTAGTGCTACGTGAAATGCAATCAGTCTCGTCCAGGATTTGAACTCGTGTCGCCGTGTCCATTTCCTACGGCGATAACCATTACACCACGGGCATTATTGAGATACCCCAGAATACTAAGAGACTTGAGGAGACTTGCTGTCACTGAAACTCCAGTGGAAAACCATCGGCAAACGCTGGTGTGAAAAACTCCCAAATATGTAAAATAATAATAATGATAATAATAATAATGTAGAATTTAATTCTTTTAATTGAGTATCAAGTACTGAAGAATTCGATTTTCAAAAAATGGTGGAGAAATAATTTAAGGAGGAATACAGGAGGGTCGGTTCCATTTGCTACATATATGTCTTGTAAAATGAATTGTTTTAAACAGAACTGTTTTTTGTATAAAAGGGATTTGGCATTAAATAACTTACAATACGCCATTAAACCAAACCAAACCAAGACGGTTGCTTCTCGAAATATCAAGTCTTCCGACACACATGCGTAGTCGACCGGTTAAAGGCAGTGTTTGCCGGTAAAATTTAATATAGAATTACTGAGAAGAAATGTGTTGGACTGATTGACAAGCAAAAATATTATAGAGTTTTTTTCAGAAAAAAAGTTTATTTCAAATGAGGAAATGTCATTTAAAAAGTAATTGGATTTAAAAAGTTTTTAATCTACGAAGGATGGAGTGAAATGGCGATCGTCAAACCTGGTTAGAGTTAACTCTTAAAAAAAAAAAAATAAATAAAAAATACAGCTTATGCTGCGTCAGGTGAAGGGCAAAGCTAGATTAAGGCCCTTATAGCCCCCTTCGTCGAACGAAGAGTTGTATCGTTGCCGCTGCTTTAATCTCCCAATAATTGCTGATCATGTAGCGCCACCAGTCGATATAAGTGACAGGACACCAGCTAAAATCACTCAACTGCGCACGCGCGTATATAGACTTGATATTTTCGACAAGCATCGGTCGGGGTGCATTTGACAATATTTCGTAAGTATCCCCAAAATATGTCCGCCTTATATTTGTAATCGTATTCTGTCTGTACGCACGCTTGTGAGATCGACAGACATGCAGAGAAAAGCCTCTTGCCGTCCAGAGGTTTTTTTATTTTTTTTTTTGCCTCGTCGTTATTGAGGCGACTAATCTTGGTGGCCCACAGTCACAATAAGCGACCTTCCGCCTTCATTTGATATATTGCTCTACTCGATAATGGACGGGTGTCAGAAAGACCCATGTGCAATCGAGAGATAACTTTTAGAGCATGCCGACATTCAGGATAGAAGGAGCACTCGTTTTTAAGCAATCAGTGAGTCTCTCCATCTTTAGAGTAAACACTTCTCAAAGTCATGGCATCTTCTTCTTCTTGGCATCTTCTTTTCGGAATTCTTCGTTCTTATGCTGGACACATATCTTTTGCCCACTAGAACAACTCGTCGAATGTTGACCGTTATTTTCGGGGTGGTATACCCGATAATATTAGAGCCCCCACCCGTTTTATTGTCTGTTGTTTTGTCTTAGAAGTCTTTTTTGCTGTAGTATTCATGTTTTATTTATTTATTTTTTTAAAAAATCATTTTGACCCCCTTTCTTAGGTTCACAAAAAGGGTCTTTATAGCCGAGCTGTTATTCCTGCCGGCCATAAGAAGGTGGAAAAACAAAAGACCCTGCCTTAATGTGTGTGCATTTTTGTCCTCCTCCGTGGAATTCTATTACCCCACCATATATATATATATATATATATATTAGAAAGAATGCCGAGATGCTGACAGGGCATAATATATATATATATATAATATATATATACATAAATTCAATTTTGTTGAATGAGTTCAGTAGGTTAGTAGTTATATAGCCCCATCTAGTGTCCTTCCGGTTGATCAAGGTTAAACGGAAGTTGTTCCAAAAATGTCAATGAGGAAACAGTGTTAACTTTGACATATTAATTCACTAGAAAGAAAAATAATCTCTGTCTTGTGATAGTATTTCCACTCCTGATCCAAAGTAATTAAAAACGGACATGTATTTTATCCTTTTGTCTGGTCTTTCGATTAAAAACATTACAAAGAGTCCTGGATATGACATTAAATTGCATCTGGTGAGGCTCCTGTCTTGGAGCTTGGGAATGTGGGGTACCCCTTCAGTACTATTACCCTCAGGTCCACTCTGACTCGGAGTGGTCGTACCTGTTCGGGGCCCAACTTTGAGTCAAATAGAACTGTTTAATCTTTTACTTGGTATTATTAATAATATCAAATAGAATTATTTGTGTTAGAAAGGAATACTTGAAACCGTTTAACTGTGTGCAAAGAAATGTGTACTGACGTGCTCAAGAATCATGTTACCTACCTTCTCTTTAAATATATATATATATATATATATATATAATATATATATATATATAGTATATATGATTTAATAGCATGGAAGCTTGTCTGCGAGTTTAGGTTTCATTGTGTTTTATAAACGACAATCATCAGGCAGATAACGAAAGATTATCTTTCGTTATCTTTCGTTATAAATATATTATATTATTAAATATATATATAAAATCGAATATATATTTACTTATTATTATCATACAACAGCTCTATCATTGATATTGAGCACTCTCCAAATTATATTGCATTTGATTCGCTACAAACCCTCAAAGTGAAATAGTGATGACCAACACTGTTACAATATATATATATATATATATATATATATATAATATTATATATATATATATATATAACACTGTTACAATATATATATATATATATATATATATATATATATATATATATAAAACAGAATCTGGTATTACATAACCCACAAGAGTTGATATGCCATAAAACAAAATAAGACAAGTTTTCTTTAAATATTGAAGAAAGCTCTGTATCCTGTGTATGACACTCAACCATGTGATGGTAAGGCTCCAGTCCTGGAGCTTTGGGGAATGGGGAGTACCCTATCATTGCCATTACTTCCAAGCACACTTTGACCCAGAATGGTAGAACATGTGAGGGTTCCATGAATGGGACAAATAAAAATGTTTAACCATTTAACTGTTTGGAAACAAATGAGTGATTTTAAATTGAATTGTTAGTGTTACACAACAATACTTGGAACAATCTAACTGTATGCAAGCGAATGAATAATGTTGAATAGAATTATTACTGATGAATAGCATTACACGAAACTCCTTAATTATCCGCCTAGATTGAATTCATGGTATGATAGAGCAATACTTTGAA